>PVJO010006814.1:0-86068 GCA_004026905.1 Hystrix cristata
TGAGAACATACTCTTAAGTGAAATAAATCGGACACTCATGAGCACACATCGAATTGTTTCTCTGATATAAGAGACCATAACTGTAAATAAGGACAAAGAGGTGTAATAGATATTATATAAAGGGAGGATGGTGTGCAGAGGAGAGGAGTGCTAGAAAGAAAGAAGGGGAAAAGCAGAAAGGCAACAGGGGAGAGAGGGGGGAAAGGGAAAATATGGAAAATGATGAATGAACCTGATATAAATAGGGAGGGAGGGAGGAGAGGGGAGGGGCGGGGGAGAGGGGGAGAACCAAGATGCACCATGTATAGGTACAGAATAAATGTAATGAATGTGACCAATGTATGTAGAATGTACCAATACATGCTCTTGGTTTAAAATTAAAAAAAAAGAAAAAAAAGAAAGAAAAAAAAGAGTATGTTATCAAGGTACATCCATTTGCCTACAAATGTCTCTAGTTTATCCTTTTTATGGGAGAGTAGTACTCCATTATGTAGAAAAACCACATCTTCTTTAGCCATTCATTCGTTGTTGGACATTTAGGTTGTTTCCAGGACTTAGCTGTTACAAATTGTGTTGCTATAAACATGGTTGCACATATATCACTGTGGTATGATGATTTGCATTCTTCTGGGATACCAAGCAGAGGAACAGCTGGGTCAAATGGAACCTCTAGTTGTAGTTTTTTGAGGAATCTCCATATTGATTTCCACAGTGGCTGGACCAGTCTACATTTCCACCAACAGTGGAGGAGGGTTCCTTTTTCCCTATAGCTTTGCTAGCATTTGTTATTGGTTGATTTTTTGATAATCTCAGTTCTTTCTGGAGTGAGATAGAATCTTAACATTGTTTTGATTTGCTGTTTCTTCTTGAGCCAGTTTCAGTAGCTTCTGTCTTTGTGGGAATTTGCCCATTTCATCAAAATTATCTAATTTTTTTTAATCTAATATTTTGACATGCGTTATTCACAGCTCTCCCTTTCACTTTGTTTTCATTTCTATAAGGTCAGTAGGGTGTCCCTCTCTCTCACACTGATTTTAGTAATTTGAGACCTCTGTGTTTTTCTTTTGTTCAGTTTAGTTTAAAATCTTTTCAAAGAGCAAACATTTATCTTCTCTATTATTTTTCCGTTCTCTATTTCACTTATTTTAACTTTAGCTTTCAAAAATTACTTTATTATTCCTGTCTTCTCTTTGTTTTCGGTTTTGTTTGCTCTTCTTTTTCTAATTACTTACTTCATAAAGTTAGGTTACTGATTTGAGATCTTTGTTTGTTTGGGGTTTTTTTGGTGCCAGGGATTGAACTCAGGGCCTTACGCTTGGTAGGCAAGTGCTCTACCACTTAGCTAAATCCCCAGTCCCTGATTTGAGACCTTTTTTTATGTAAGTATTTACGGATATAACTATCTTTATTCTAAGCACTGCTTTTAATGCATCCTATAACCTTAGGAATGTAGCTTTTGTTTTCAAAGAGTTTGACTACTTTAGATACCTCATATATTTGCAGTATTTGGTTTTATTATTTTTTTTTTTTTGATTGGCTTATTTTACTTAGCATAATATCCTTAAGGACATACAACAGGATTTCTTTCTTTTGGGGGGTTTAATAATATTTTGCTCATCATTCTTTATCCATTCATTTTCTTTATCCATTCATCCAGTGATGGACATTGAATTTTTTTCCGCCTCTCTTAGCTATTGTGAATAATGCTGCAATGACCATGGGGAGTGCTACTATCTCCTCGCAACTCTGTTTTCAGTTACTTTGGCTATATTCCAGCAGTGAGATTTCTGGGTCATACAGTGATTCTATTTTTAACTTGTTGAGGAACCTCTATATTCCATTCCCTAGTGGCTGCATCATTTTACATTCCCACTGGCAGTGCACAAAATTAAGATTTCTCCACATCTTTACCAATACTTATTTTCTGTCTTGTTTGGCCATCCTAACAGGTGTATAAAGACATTTCACTGTGGTTTTGATTTGCATTTCCCTGTTGCTTGCCAATGTTGAGCATGAGTAAGTGACTGGTGGCTGGAGACCAGGTGTGGGCTAACCTCAGGGAGGCCTCCCCATGCCATCCGTCCAGTTCTTGGGACACTGATGAAGATCACAGCCCAGGGGCACAAACTCATTGAAATACTAGACCAAACCTGGGGTTGTAGCATTGTCCCTCACCCTATACTGCAGCACCCCCTCATCAGGGGTCCTGCAAAACAGGACACTGCTGAAGGACCTGCAAGACCTCAGACTCTGCTTAGGAAGGATCCCTCTTGGAAATCCAAAGATCACAGAGGGGAACTGGAGGAATTTTGGCCTGTGACACTCACAGGCCAAATGGTAAACGGGCCTAGCACATGATAAACACGGCCTAATTCCTAGCCAGGTGAATATAATACCTCACCCCAAAGTCCTCTTATCTCAGTGCCTTTTACCTAGTACAATGTGTGTTCAACAAAAGCTGCAAGGCGTGCTGAGAGGCAAAGGAAAAAGAAAACAAAAACAAAAACAAAAACAAACCCAAACTCCAACTGAAAACAGAAAATAAATACCACAACCTGAAGAGACAAACAAACACGAGACTCAAACTCAGTATGGAAGAGATTTTGTAATCATCAGGCCAGGTCTAAACTAGCACTTAATGGAAGAAGTGGACAATTTGTGAGAAGAGATGGTTAACTTACAGAAGTGGGAACTACAAAAACAATCAAAAGAAAATGGTACAGACATACCTATGGTAAAGTTTATAAATTAGGCACAGTAAGAGATTAACTACAATAATTAGCAATAAAATAGAACCATTATAGCAATGTACTGTTATAGAGTTGTCAGCATCATTACTCTGGCACTTGGGGGCCATTATTAAGTAAAACAGGGCTTCTCGAACACAAATTCTACTATACTAAGACAGTCAACCTGGTAACAGAGAGTTGCTGAGTAACTAATGGGAGTGTGGCATATACAAGGAGGATATACTAGACACAGAGATGACTCCCATCCCAGGTGGGATGGAGCAGGATTGTGAGATTTCATCATGCTACTCGAAACAGCACATAACTTAAGACCTATGAATAGTTTGTTTCTGGAATTTTCCACTTAGAATTTTCAGACCATGGTTGTTATGGTTTTGATGTAGAATGTTTCCTAAAACTCTTCTAGGTGGAGGTTTGGGAAGGTGATTCATCCACTAAAGAGTTCAGCAGCCAAGTGTGCTGTCCTGGAAGGGTGTGTCTCCCTCCATAGCTCTTCCTTTTCTGCTTCATGACCACCACGATGTGAGCAGCTTTCCTGTGAGGCAGACCCTTCCACCATTCCCTTCCTGCCTTGGAGCCAGCTGACTTATGGGCTGAATCCTGGAAGAACTATGAGCCAAAATAAACCTCTTCTCCTTTAATTCTGGGCATCAGATGTGACTCAGTGACAAGAGAGTAACTAAGACCATGGTTGGCCTCTGGTAACTGAAACCTTGAAAGTCAAGCTGCAGGTCAGAGAGGACTATTATGTATGCACTCATGTGGAAGACACCCTGAAAGAGAGCAAACGGAAGGATGTTCAGTGCTGTACCTGTCCATCCCCCTCCCAGACCCCTGACCACCACTAACCCTTCCAGTTTCTCTATAGCTTTGCATTTGCCAGAAGGTCATGGAATTGGAATCATGCACAACACAAACATTTCAGACTAGCTTCTTTCAATTAGCGATATGCATTCAAGTCTCCTCCATGTGTTCCTCTGCCTTCATAGCTCCTTTTAAAATAGTCTATCATATAGATACATCCTGTTGAAGCATAGTGTGGTTGCTTCCAGATTTTGCCAACCATGAGTAAAGATGCTACAAACATTCATGTGTAGCTATTTTTAGTGAACATAAGTTTTCAATCCATCGGGGTAACTATTGTTAGATCTTATTGTGAGCTTATTTTTATCGTTTTATAAGAAACAACCAGTCTTTCTTCCAAAATGACTGTGCTGTTTTGTGTTTCCACCAGCGCGAAGCTGCAAGGACAGCTATGAAATGCCTTATGGGCTCTCGCTATAGGATAAAGCCTTTCTGGCTATCTGGTCCCTTCCCACCCCTTATCACCTGAAAGACTTGCTGTGGTTTTAGCCCTAGTGATGGAAAGGAACCATGTCTCACCGAGTCATGAATCACAGCACCTTCTCCACTTGCCAATCCATGATCCACCTTTGTCAACATGTTTGTCTTCGACCTTGAACCTGCATGAGTTGGTGTAGGATATTACGGCCTGGTTCAGCAGCTGTGAGAACCCAGGAGCCCTCCCTGGCTCTGGGGAGGTCAGTTTATGAGGCACTGGCAGTAAATAAGTGAATATATATTGACCAGTCTTGGAGGACGAGTATCCTTGGTCTGCTGCACAGATGTCCTTGGTGGCGAGGTGCTCTCTGTTCCCGGCGTAGGGCCCAGGCTGTGGGGCCTCAGCCACAGTGACATCTAAAGGCAGTTCCTTAGTACTTAGTAATGATGAACTCTGACTTTGCTAAAGATCATGACAGGTGCTATGGCCCAGTGTCTAGAACTGGTTAATTATTCTCAGACATCCAGACAGTCAGATGAGTAATACGTAGAACCAGCTTCCATTCATATTGGCATATCAAGCCTGGTCACAGTCTGGCCTTCATTCGCCTAAAATAAGTGAACTGTCCCTACCTCTCCAATTTTAAAGTCCTAAGAGGCTGCAGATGGCATTCCTAAATCACCTTCTGTCCTCAGCTTGTTATTTGGGCCACAGGTTTCTCATCTGTTTCCTAGCCAGCAGCTCAGAGGGATCAGATGGCCATTGTTTGACTTCCTGGGTTCCTGGCTTTTGAATGCCTTTGCTAGACTTCCAGTTACTTGGCATAACTTTGGACAATTCCTTGTGGCCAAGAGAGGCTCATCAGGGAGTAGCTATGTGTGTATTTGGCTGTGTTAGAGCGAGTGGGACAAGGCCAGCATTCCGCTTGGCCTACTGGGCCCGCTGGAGTGGGGCTGTCTCCCAGGAGGAAGGGGCTTTTTTATGACTTTTATGGCTTTTGTAAGCACCAAGCCATGTATGGAGCTCTCTGCCCAGAGGGACCCCTTTCTGTAATTGGCACCAGGCACCATATAGACTGGCTCAGTCTGAGTGACATAGGCATGGGAAATTTGATGCAGCACGTTGTTCAATGTAATAAAAAATTCTGATTTAGTGTATTTTAAAAAGTAGACTGCTTTCTCTTTTCAGCTTTTGTTTGAAAATACTGGGCTGTGAAGGTGCCAGCTGCTGAGACATGTAACGGGAGGGACAAAGCGGCCCGTGCTAGCAGCTGTCAGGAGCAGTCTGTGCAGAATGGTGCTCACTGCTCCAGCTGTGGAACCTGTGTGCATAAGGCCCCTCCAGTGACTCCAGCATATTCCAGAAGCTGGAGCTGTGTTCTGAGATGATAATGATGACTTAGTTTAGGGGATGGAACTCAGGGCTTTGTGCATCCTAGGCCAGTGCTCTACTGCCGAGCTCCACTGAGCCCTGGGAGTCTTTGAGTCCCTGGAGGGATTGCAGCAAGGGATGTAGGCACTGGGAAGCTTGGAGCAGCAGCCACATGATGGGGCTGATGAGGGGCGCTGCCCACCTGGGGGAGACTTTGTGCTCCCTCAACTGAGAAAACTCTTGGCATGAACAGCATGAAGCCTGAGCACCTGGAGAAAGGGCTGTGCCTCTTAGGGTGAATTCTGGATCCAGGCTGGGTTAGGAACAAGAAGTTAATTCTCTCCTAGGGGGCAGACCAGTGTGGAATGGGCCTCAAGAGTTCAGGGATTCATCAGAGTGGAAAAAGATGTCAGGTTATTTCCAGCTGCTGCCCTGACACACCCAGCACAGCGCTTCTGCAGCCCCAGAGCTTGTGCCCATCTGCAGCTTCAGAGCAGAAGGGGGCCATGTTGCAGGCCCCGAGGAGAAACCAGGCCAGCAGCCCTTGGCAGCCGCTCCTGTTTTTCCTACCAACTGTAAACAAAGCAGGCCCACTTGGACTGGTGTGGGGAGCCAGCCTCCTAGAGGGGTGCAGCAGGCCACCATCTGGGGTCTGTTGGGAGAAAGGGCCACACTGCTCATGTGAGGGACAGTGAGATCCTGCTGGCAGGCTCCTCCACTGAGTTCCCAGGCCCCCGGGCTGATTCCTTCTCCTCCGCATGGCCTCCTGTGAGCCCCTGAAGGGATGACGCCTGGCATCTGCAGGCCCATTTCCATTGTGACCTAGGACAGGGACGATGAGCTCTAATCTGGTAAATATTTTGGGTCACATGGTCAGCAAGAACTGGTTTTCCAGAAGGAGGATCTCCAGGAAGCTCCTAGGTGTTCACAAAATCCTGTTACTAAAGCATCTGCCAGATCCTGATTGTAAATGCAGGGATAAGAAACAAGCAGAAAGCTAACCTTGCTCATTGGCAGAGCTTACTTCACTGTGTCCTAGCATTAAGCCTCAATAATCTTTAATAATAATGTTTGTGATAATAATAACCTTAGTAATAATGTTTACAAACATTTCTAAAACAAGGCCTGGTACAACAGGTACAACAAATGTTTGATAATTGAATCTCAAAAACAAACAAAAAAATCCCCCGCTCTGCCATTTCATCCATTCTAGTAGGCATTGTCCTTTAATCCCTGAAGCATGGAGACAAAGCATCCTCTCTTATTAGAATGCCTTCAGCTAAGGGCTTTCTTTGAGAATATCGACGCAAGTTTTGTGGCTTGGCCTCTTGAAGTTCTCAAATTGCCTTGGAAATGCAGACTTTGCAGTGTCTGCTTCCACTGGTGAGATTTGGCACTAGGAGCGATTATGAAATACTACAAATAGCATCTTCAGTAATCCCGCTAACAGTCCAAATACCCTTGTCTTAGGTGATGCGGTGATGAATAATCATGTATCGTGGCTGATTAGGCACCACACTTGCCAGGAAGACAGCATGGTTCTTTTTGGTTCCCTTTATGTTTTTAAAGGATAAAGTAAAGAGTTTTCATGTATGACTTCTAGAACTGTCCTCCTGAGTAATCAGAGCCCAGGCCTTAGTCTGGTTATCAGGAATCCACAGCTGAGGCAGAACCACCCTAGTTCAGGAGAGGGCAGCAAAGCTCTGTGGGCTGAGTCTGCTCAGGATTCTGAGGAAACAGGAACCCATTTGTCAGAAGAGGAAGGTGAGGTTACTGGTGCTGGAATCAAGTCCACAGGGCTTTGTGTTTCCAGCAGAGCAACTGGACTAGCAAGGCAAAAGGATTCCAGTGAGAGGGAGTCCAGCCCAAACTCAGGTCAGTCTAGAGAGGCAAGAGGTTGATTATGTTGGCAAAGTGCTGAAAGGCAGCTTTTAATCTCCCCAATATCATTTATAGCTGATGATTACAGAGATGAAGTATTTTCATTGCAGAAAATCTGGAAACCAGGGAATAATGCACAGAAGAAAATAAATTCACCTGCTGTTGTACTGACGAGAGGAACGGTTAGAGTGTGCATTTTCACAGCTGAGTTTGTCTGTGTATGAACCGTATCTATTTTCCTGAATCAGCGTGGATAAGACTCTTCTACCTTTTGCCATATGCCACCAACACTTTCCCCTGCAATTATATATTTTTCTAAAACATCAAAAATCCAGAGTTGCGGATTTAGCTCAGTGGTAGAGTGCTTGCCTAGCAAGGACAAGGTCCTGAGTTCGATCCCCAGCACCCCCTACACCAAAAATCCAGCCCCATGGTGTTCCACCACGGGGTGTGCCACAGAGCGCCTGTGTGCAGGGTCTGACCTGGATGGCGGGTGGGTGGTCCTGGGACTCTGCTACCCTGGGGCCAGATTCCTCATGCTCCAGAGCAGGCATTATGAAGTTAAATGATTCACAGTTTGGGAAAATAGGGTTAAATAGATGATTTTTTTAGCTTAAAATGCCTTCTTTTTATTTTTATCTCCTGATTTTGTACAAAAGCATAAATATTCTAACATGATTGCAATCTAATGTGCACAACGTGTATGTGCATATTATAGCCTAACACTTAAAAACTGATTGTTTTCATAACTTTTAATGACTGGGTAATATTCTTTTCTGTGGACAGATAATGCTTTGCTTTGTCATCCTATTGTTACTTTCTTGGCCGTGATGAATGCTTCTGCTATGAACCTCTTTATAATTCTAGCTTTGTCTTTTGCCTGCACTACTTTCCTCGCCGTTTGCCCTGAGGGTACTCACTGTCACCAATGATTGCAAGCCTGGCCTCGCCCCCAAGAGTTTACTCTTGGAATAACTTGTTTCACTACGATTTTCACATCACTCTAGTATATCGATGGTCTTTGGAAACAGAAGACATTTATTTATAGCATTTTGATTTTAGTAGTAGTATTTACTTTACAAGATAGTAATTCTTGATCGCTGAAAAATGAATGCTGGCAGTGACTGCACTTTCTTTTCCTAGACAGGAAATGTTACTAACATCACACGAAAGAGGAGCCCGCTGATGCCCTGGTAGGCATGTAAACATCAGCTGCTCACCTTTGTTTTTGAGAAGGAATTTACATTGATTCTGTTATTGCGGGTTTAAATTTTTTGATGAATTTAATTCTTATTACTAGAAAGCATGTTGAATTGGAGAGTAACACAGAAACAAGCAGAATTTAAGTGAGATGGTGCTTCATTTTTGTGGAGGTTTTTTTTTCATAAATGCTCCTTTTCTCCCATTTCTCATCCTGATGCAACTAAAGGAACTTAAGAAAAAACTAAAAACAATCATGCCAGAAACTAATATGCCTGGTAAAGCCTTTCCACACCAGGGGAGGATTCACGGCTATGTATGTTTTTAAAGACCAGCACCTATTTTACATATGTATTACATTATTTATAAAATGAAGTGATGAGTCAGCATATGGTAATATTAAGTGTGTAATGGTAACATGTAAGTAGGAAGTAAAGGGAAGGATGGTGGATGTTCTTACATAGATTCACGTCTCTGATGAAATGAGTTGAGATTCGGGAATTCAGCAATGGTGTGCAATGGTGGAGTTGAAAAACTGAGATCCTGATGGGATTTCTCTGTGAGGATTTGAATAAAAACAGATGTAACCCGTGGACTAGATCTAGTGTGCTTTATTCTTATTGACATTAGTTACACTGTTCCATACAAAAACAATTGTAAAAGAGTTCATGGCTAAAACTCTCAAAAGAGTATCTAAAAATAGAAAATAAGTAAATAAAAGCAAATGGCAATAGGCAAAATTTACCATCACTGACCGCTTGCTCTGGAGACTGAAGAAATGTGTTTTCCTCCACTGCACACAGTCATACCTCACTTTTGTTAGGTGGTGGCTACTTATTGTCACCATCCTTACGCTGAAGACTTTTACTGCTTGTGCTGGGCATTTAAAAAAAATAGGTCCCATTGAACTTATTCTCTCCTCTCTCTTCATTTCCTTGTTCTTCACACCTGAAGAAGCGTGCACTGGAAAGGAAGAGACCTACAGATGAAATCTTATTTAATTTGTCCTGTGTTTACTCCTCAAATTATTAATCTCTTTGAAATAGAACATTTATTTAAAACCTTATAATTCTTTTGACTGTTCTTTTAAGTTTCTTCTAGAAATAAACAAGTTACAAGTTACACTTGTCTCATGCATTAAAATTTCTTTTTTTATTACTACATGTTTGCAATACATAATGTACACATTCCTTGTGTGGAGTTGGCACATATACATTATACATCTTGATTCTCTTTTTCATCCACTTTCCCTCCCCTTTCACCCCCCTCCTTCCATCTCCCGGTTCTCTTCCCATTTGACAAAGATCTATCTCCCTACTTCCTATTATCTATCTTTTATTTTGGTCTTTATTTATAATTTGAGTTTCTCATGTAAGAGAAACCATAACACTTAAGATTATGGTCTAGGGTGCATCCATTTACCTAAAAATGCCTCAAGTTTATCTTTAGGCAGAGCAGTACTGCATGTTTTTAACCCATTCATCCATTGATGCATATATAGGCAACTTCCAAGATTTAGCTATTATGAATTGTTCTGCTATAAACATGCATGGATCACTGTAATATGATATCTTCAACTTTTTCAGGAAGACACCTAGAAGGGGAATAGCTGAGTCAAATGGAATTTCTAGTTTTTGTTTTTGAGGAGTCTCCTTACTGATTTCCATAGTGGTTGTACTAGTTCACATTCCTACCAACAATGAAGAATGGTTCCCCAAACCTTGCCAGCATTTGTTATTTGATTTCTTGACGATGGCCATTCTTTCTGGGGTAAGATGAACTCTCAGTGTTGTTTTAATTTGCACTTCTCTATTGGCCAGCAGTGCTGAACATTGGTTTATACATTTATTGGCCATTTGTACTTCTGTGAAGCGTCTCTTCATTTCACTTGCCCATTTTTTAATTGGATCTTTTATTTGGGGGACTCTAATTCTTTTGAGTCCTTTATATATCTTAGATATTAGTCCTTTGAGGATAGCTGGCAAATATTTTTTCCTATTCTGTTGGTTGTCTTTTCATACTGTTGGTTGTTTCTTTCACTGTGCAGAAGCTTATTGATTTGATGCGATCCATTTGTTGATTCTCAGTACTATTTTCTGTACAACTAGGGTTCTGTTCAGAAAGTCCTTGTCTATGCCTATGACTTCAAGAGTTTTACCTATTTTTCTTCCAGCAGGTTGTTTCTGTTTTAACATTAGTTCTTGATTCATTTTGATTTTAGTTTGGTACATGGAGAGAGATATGGGTCTAGACTCATTCTTGTGCATGTAGATAGCTAGTTTTCCCAGCACCATTTATTAAAGAGGATATCTTTCCTTCAGTATGTTTTTGGTCGCTTTGTCACAGATCACATAGTTAAATGTCATGCAGTTAGATTTCATGTATGATTTTCAGAGGTCAGAGTTTTGCTTTCTTGATGTGGGACTGGAAGTGTAGGAAATGACGTGTGGCACTGTGGACCTGCCCCTGGATTTGGGGCTCTGGGCTGGGCCAGTCCCACCATCTTCTGGGAGCCTGAGTGAGATCAGTGCCACCAAGTGGTCAGTCTCTTTGGTGTCCCTCATCACACGTGCTGCCCTGGGCTTGCAGTTTGGTGACAATGGCAGCCCTACTATAGGCCTTGCTGTGTCTCCATGGCTCAACGTGGCCCTTTCCTCTGTCTCACTGTCCCTTCTTCTCAGAAAGGTGCTCTCATGGGCCCTAGAGCAAGACCTGAGCTGTCCAGAAGCAGCCCTCCATCTGGAATCTCCGAGTTTCACTAAGCTGCATTCAAACTGAACACATCACTTTCATGTCGAGCACCTGCATGTTTGGGTGGCTTATTACGTAGCATTGCAAGACAATAGCTGACTCTTGCAGTCACTTGGTTCTTGCTCTTGGAGATAGCAGGACATTAGGTCTCGACTTGGGGTGACCACTCTGGAGTCTAGAAGCTTGTGTGTGTGTAACGAGAGCCGCAGACATTACTTGCCCTTCTGTGCACGGGGGAATTGAGTTTTAAGCGGTCAGAAAGAGAAGCTGGTTGTTAATTAGAATAGGTGATGTCTATTTTTCCCCAGTGTCAGCCAACATTATTTTTTGCAGCTGGGATTTTGTAATAAAGAAGCCCAACATCTTTCACAAATTATGTTGCTGGATTTAGTGAGAAAGTGTGCAGAGACAGAATAAACAGTGGCACTGGATCTGTATGTTCTTAGTGATTTCAGATGTGTAACTGAATTGCACAGTCACAATGGCAAACAAGAACCGAGCAAAACTACTCAGCTTGAAATCAGCCAAGGGTGGAGAGAATTTTGTGGGAAAGGCAGAGTGTACCTCTGCCTACAGATGGAGAGATGAACTTCCTGGAAAATGGAAGAAAATCTGCATTGACCGGAAAGCCTATTGTTGTAGTTTAGAGCACAAAAATGAGCTAAATGAAACCCCAGTGTCTTCTTGATGGAAGGAAAAGTTTTGTTTTTCCCATAAAACAGTCTGTATCACTTTAGTAGTGGACCACTCACTGTAGTTGCATTTTTATTTAAATCTATGACATTTAATGAGTTAATACAATAGGATAGTTAGTAGAATTTGTGCAAATATAAGAAACTAAATAAAATTGGCTTAAATGATGGGGGAATCTAATCACTCAGGTAATAGAAAAGTCCAGAAAGTCAGGCTTTGAGCAGAGATGGACCTGGCGGTGAACACCCAGGAAGGTCCTGGTTTTTAGCCTAATGCTGTCTGTCTCCAGGGCAAATAGATGGTGGTCACCAACAATGAGGGCTCTTTGGTATTTCAGTCATGCTTACTGAGGGAGACAGAGCACAGCTTTGCAGTAGCTGCCCCCAAAGAAAGAAAATTCTTCCCTAAAAATGTCTGTGTTCATCTCCTTTGCTTGAATGGTCAAGTGCCCAGCTTGAAACAAACCCTATGAAGGCCAATCTGGCCACTGTGTGAGAGTGCTGTGTTACCAATGGGTCCTTGACTGCAGGGGCCCACAGGCCACAGAGAATCAGACAGGCAGGCAAGGAGCAGAGGGCTGGGAGCAAGGGCCACACAGGTGAGCATGAATGGGCACTATGGTGGGATGTGTGGACCAGGACCTAGAGAATGGATAGGCATCAGTGGACAAGAAGGGGAGAAGATGGAAAGAAGAGCAGCTGTATGGGAGCCTGAAGTATGGCTGGGAGAAAGAAGAGTGCTCGTGAGCATGGCTCCAAGGAGGCAACAAGGACAGCATGATTCTAACACTGGCAGGGTCCCTCCTTGCCAGACCTGGGGCGAACTTTCCCAAGAACACCTGAAGTTTGGGCTAAGAGGTCTGTGTGTCCTCCACTGAGAGATACAAAACCCTCCAACAGGAATATAGTGAGTTCACTTTTCTTGGAAGAGTCTACCTGCTTCTAGAAGGAAAGGACTCTCATTGTTCCTCTCTAACATTCTTAGCTTTATACCAGCTACAAAGGACACTTATTGAATCCTGTAAGAAGGTGAGGGTGCAAAGGATTTAACAAATAATCCTCCCCACGGACCATGACCTGCCTTTGCTGGTGGTAGCGGGACATTACCGAGTACATAGCTTTCTGGTCAAAACAAAATGTTAAACACAAAAAGACAAATAATCTGGAAAGCCCCCAAACCCTCCACTTAGCTGTTCTCTTGCACATGGCATGGGGCAGTCTCGTTGTTCAGGTGATGTGCAGACCAGGCATTCAGGCCCTGGAGGGGTCCTGAGGTGCAGACATGTTGGAGACTTCGTGGTTTTGCTGCTGCTGCAGTTTGATGTGAGTGGAACGGGCCAGAGCCAGGGTTCTGAGTGGACAGTGACTCAGCCCAAGACTTTTTATCCCCCGGGGGGTATTGCCCCAGGCTTGCAACTCTCTCCCTTCTGTGCTCCTCCAATTCTACATCCTCTAAACCTCCAAATTTGCAAATATATGCTCCTGAGCTCCTGGCAAAGCCTGCCTACTTCTGGCCCCTCCTCTGGTCTCTACACCCTGGGGACACTGCCAGGCCTCCTGCTGGTTCCTTCCTCTCACCCTGTAACCCTCTGTCACCCTACTTGCTACCCACAGTGGGCCTGGGACTTCAGGGCTGAGTGACAGGCACAAGACTGCACTCCCAGAAGAAGCCCAGAGTCCTCATCCGCTCATAAGTTACGACTGCTTTGGGCCTGGGTTTGCTAATGGGAAGAATGGAAGGAAAGAAAGAAGGGAAGGAAGGGAGGGAGACAGGAAGGCAGGCAGGCAGGAAGGAAGCAAGGAAGGAGGGATGGTGGGACGGTGCTGAGAAAACTGACTTCCCAGTTGCTGGGAGGACTTGCTGAGTTATCGATGTGGGCTGTAGCACGAGCAGCGCAGGTGTAGGACAGATGTTCCTCCCCATTTTGCTGTTGTACATAGACAAGAAGTTCATGGTCTTATGGCCCCACCTCCACTGTCTGTGTAGGACTCTGGGGCAGGAAGACCTGGTCTGCCATTGGTCATAGCTGTCAGCTGGGGGGGCTGGGCTCCACTCAGCTCTGCTGACCTGAGGTCTGCATGGAAGAAAAGGCAGCAGTGTTGATTCCTCCAGGCTTCCCATAATGGTCAGATAAACTAACAGACAAAAGCATTTGTAGTCCTTGCAGTTTTGATGGACAGTCATCTCACTTTGTGCAGTATTTCACTTCTGCAGCCTTGCTTCCAGTCCCTCCTTAGACCTGGGCTCAGTGACCTCCCTCAGGGAAAGTCCCTTGCCCATCCCTGCTGCCCTGCTGTGGGCCCTAAGCCACTCCCTGGGTAGCCTGGGCTGTGCCTCCCAGACCCCTTGCTTCCCGCAGGGGCTCGCTGTAAGGGTTAGCGAGCCACCTTTGCCAGGCTGCTCTGAGCTTCCCTTCGGTTGCCCTGCCAGGGGCTGGCCCAGGTGTTCTGTGCCCTGCAGGTGG
Organism: Hystrix cristata; assembly: GCA_004026905.1. Classification (NCBI taxonomy): domain Eukaryota; kingdom Metazoa; phylum Chordata; class Mammalia; order Rodentia; family Hystricidae; genus Hystrix; species Hystrix cristata. The sequence continues at coordinate 14,393 of PVJO010006814.1, forward strand.
CTCCTCTACAGCAGCCCTGACCCAGACCTCAGGGGTCCAGCAACTCTGCGCTGAGCTTCCCCAGCAGGAACTGTGCTTTCACGTATTTCCTCTGTTTGATGCTCTAAAATGATGAGGTCGCCCTGCTGTCATCGCTCAGGAAATACAACGACAAATCCACCCTGGGCTGCTGCATGGTTTTTCTGTCCCCCCACAGAAAAGGGGGTCTCTTGTGTGGGACTTGGTGGTCCCCAGAATGCTTTACACTGCTCCATTAGGATACTGTTTGGGGGACAGAAAGATGCTGTTTGTCGTCCAGAGGCAGGGACAGCAAAGAGCTTAGTCCAGGTCTTCTTAGCGCTTTTGACCTTTTTCCAATTATTTTCCTGCAAGAAACAGACAATTCCTGTCCCTCTTAAACCATTTCAGAATAGAAAAACAATCGAAATCTCTGCCCGGCCCACTTAACAAAGTCAGGCTAACCTAAATACCAGAGTCAGATGAAGACCAGAAGACTTCAGACAGATCCAGACGCGTGTTGGATGAATGACTCCTGGTGGCTGGGCCCCAGGGTCAGCGAAGTCTTCCCCAGGGGGCGGTGCCCCACCCCACGCTGCGTGTCAGGTCCCCACCTGGCTTTGCTCCTAGCCTGTCCCGACGGCCTAGGACTCCTCGCAGCTGAGGACAGCATCATCACCTCCTGCACAGCTCCTGCCGCTCCACTCCCTGCCAGCTCCGTGGCGGCACCCGCCGGGAAGGCACCGCCCGAGGCCCAGGCCCTTCCTTTCAGGAGTCTCCACCCTCAGCACTTTATGGGGAGACCGGTATCTGCCGCAGAGCCCCGCAGACCTGAGCATGAGGATTAAGTAGGGGTGTGTGATCTCGCACAGCACTGTTCTCCACCAAGGACACCGCGGCCAGACCCACCTGACCGCCGACGGGAGACCCCGGACCCCATTTAGCAGGGTGACCGTGGTCACGCAGGGCGCCCGGCCAGGAGCCTCAGGGACGCAGGGACTGGGGCACAGCGCAGGGCGGCTCCCCGTGCATGGAGTCTCAGCGGCGCGGCCGAGAAGGGGGAGAGACAAGGCGGGACAGTTGGGAAGCCTACCAACGTTTCGCACGGGACGATTAGGAGAGGCGTGGGACAGTTAGGAAAGACGCGCCACACCGCACCAGGACACTCGGGAAAGGTGTGCGACACTCTGCACGGGACGGGCGTGAGACGCGGAGACCCCACGCAGGAGCAGCGCTCTCGGCTGGGCTGGAGTCCGGTTCTGCAGCGTCCTGCTTGCCGGGCCGGACGGGAGCCCACGTGGGAAACTGGGAACGGAGACTGGGGGGTGGGGGGGAGACGGAGACCAGGGGTGCAGTGAAGACCAAGAGCGGGGACAGCGACCAAAAGGCGGGACGGAGATCTGGAGAGGGGCGGGAGACACGGTGAGGTGGAGACCGGGTGGAGGGAGGGAGACCAGGAGGGGTACAGAGACCAGGATTGGGGGGACAGAGGCAGTGAGGAGGGACAGAGACCAGAATGGGGACGGAGATCAGGAGGGGGGGCGGAGATCGGAGAGCGGGTAGAGATGAGGGGCGGGGGACAGAGACCAGGATGGGGACGAGGTCTGGGGCGTGGCGCGGCGGGTCGGGGCGGGTCGGGGCGGGTCGGGGCGAGTCCGACTGCTGGGCTGCAGGGTCCTGGGGTCAGACCGCTTGGGAACCGGGGCTCAGCTCGCTGGAGGCGCAGCGCCCGCGTGGTAGAACCGACTCTTCCTGGAGTCCTGGGCCTCGATGCCAGGCTACCGAACCTGAGGTCCAGATGGAACCGGACCTCAGGGTTCAGGCTCACGGAGGCCTGCTATGTCCCTCTCTCCCCAGCTGCACTTCTAGTCTAGGGGGCAAAAGGGACCTGGGATATAAATCTAACAAGTAGAGAGGTCTTGCTCTAGTACTTAATGAACGTAAATAACTTCTTCACACTGCGCTCACGTGGAATTTATGTAACTATTATTAATCAAACTTCCTGGGTGATCAGGGGAAATACTGATTGAGGGGAAAACAGCCCAGTTTCCCCCAACTTTCCCGTAGGCGCATGTGGTTAGCTTTGATTGAAGACTGTGACTCTTGCATGCGCTGCCCTCGAGACCACTCTGTTTGGTCTCAGTTCCTACCTAGAGCCTGGGGGGTGGTGGGCGTCAGGGTCAGGACCTGCCTTTCCTAAGAGAATACAAGATCTCGTGTTCTCCAGAAATCTGAGCTCACTGCAGGAGAGTAGCTGGGACTTTATGGGATTTTATAGGCCTAGGGGACATTTTGGAGAGCGAACTTGGTGGCCAGGATGACAGGCATAAAAGGCGATGCTGTCCTGGGCCCTCAGAGATGGTGCCCCTCTCAGTAAGGAGAGGCTGGTGAGCCTGCCTGCTGGAGGGACTATATCCCAGGGGCTGGGAGCACAAGCCCTGTGCCGCTCATCCTTGCTCTTAGGTGGTGCTTGCTTGGCCTTGCTTTGGCATGCTGTTGTATTTTTTTTTTTTTTTTTTTTGTGGTGCCGGGGATCGAACTCAGGCCCTTGTGCTTGCAAGGCAAGCACTCTAATCACTGAACTAAATCCCCAGCTCCGCTGTTGTATTTTTTAAAATATACTTTTAACCTCTTTGGATCATTCAAAATCTTGTTTTACAGTAACTTTGCTTCAGAGAAGAGGAGGCGTTTCTTTTGGCGATGAACTCCTCATTCCCTCTGCATTTCCGGGATCTCCACCAGAACGCCACCGAGGGCAACTTCTCAGGAGTGGAGGGTGGGAACAAGTCCTCACCCTGTGAAGACATGGGCATCGCTGTGGAGGTGTTCCTGACCCTGGGCCTTGTCAGCCTCTTGGAGAATGTTTTGGTGATTGGAGCCATTGCGAAGAACACGAACTTGCACTCCCCTATGTACTTCTTCGTGGGCAGCTTGGCGGTGGCTGATATGCTGGTGAGCATGTCCAACACCTGGGAGACGATCACCATCTATCTGATCAACAACAAGCACCTGGTGATCGCAGACACCTCCGTGCGCCACATTGACAACATGTTCGACTCCATGATCTGCATCTCTGTGGTGGCCTCCATGTGCAGCTTGCTGGCCATTGCGGTGGACAGGTATGTCACCATCTTCTATGCCCTGCGCTACCAGCACATCATGACAGCAAGGCGTGCTGGAGTGATCATTGCGGCCATCTGGAGCTTCTGCACAGGCTGCGGTATCGTTTTCATCCTGTATTACGAGTCCACATATGTCGTTATCTGCCTCATCTCCATGTTCTTCACCATGCTGTTCCTCATGGTGTCCCTGTACACGCACATTTTCCTCCTGGCACGGGCTCATGCCAGACAGATCGCAGCCGCACCTGGATACAACTCTGTGCAGCAGAGGGCCAGCATGCGAGGCGCCATTACCCTCACCATGCTTTTGGGAGTGTTCATCGTGTGCTGGGCGCCCTTCTTCCTCCATCTCATCCTGCTGCTTTCATGCCCAAAGAACATCTACTGCTCCTGCTTCATGTCTCACTTCAACATGTACCTCATCCTCATCATGTGCAACTCCGTGATCGACCCTCTGATTTATGCCTTCCGCAGCCAAGAGATGAGGAAGACGTTCAAGGAGATCATTTGCTGCCATGGCTTTAGAATAGGCTGTCAGCTCCCTAGCAGGTATTAGATGCAGCCTTCTCTTTGCTGTGGCTCTCATTTCTCCTGTGAAAGTCCACTAGATTCAGCCAGGGGGTCAGAAAGATCACCAAGAACCAAACCTTTGTCTTGTTTCCGGCTCAAACCTGTGCTCCAGAGTGGCCCCTCTTCTTCTGTGGCCATTGTTGTATCAGACATGCTGTGTTGTCATCCACTTTGGGGATAGCTGGTGAGAGTTCATCACTGTCTTTGTTTGCCCTACTGCTTCTCTGCCCCCTCCTCCTTCTGAGGTCCTGTCCATCCTCCATCCAGGAACAGTGTCCTTGGGGAACACATGACTCCCCAAATGCAAGTCTGAGTGTGGTGAGGATGAGGCTGCTATTGGAAGCACAGCTGAATGCCCTTGTCAAATAGGGTTGGTTTTTCACCTGAAGCAGGTCTGCACTTTGCTTGGGAGTCAGGCATGCGTTTCAGGAGGAACAGACTGTCAAATCCTTCCCATTTGAAATTTCCTGTTCATTGGTTGTGGATGTCTTTACAACCCTCCTTTCCTGAACTTACAGTTTTATGGCTTATAATTACAATTGTCTGAGGATGGAATTTCCTTCGTTATACTTCTGTCAATTTAGGCTTACCCAGACATAAAACTTTATGCTACAAAATTTGCACCTTGTGGAAATTTCTGTGCCTCTTACTTCCTGCCTTATTCCAGCTTAATTCAGGGCTCCCCAGGGAGTGCTGGGGCTGTGTCTGGGTCCCTCTGCCCTGCTGCTGGGCTGTTTGCCCCTCACACACTGGATCTGTCTTGGTGTCTGAAACTGTGTCACTGTGTATTTTGTAGCACTGCAATCTGACCCTGTACTGAAGGTCAGGGTCCCACTCTGTTGCCCAGGAGCTTGATTTTCTCCAGTCTAGATGGATGGAGAGAACCTTGACTCTGCAGCCTTAACCACCACATTCTAGGATCCACCTCTGTGCTGACCTCCTGGGAAATCTGGAGGAGGAAATGGGAGAACTTCTTTTATCTTTTTAAAGCACCACAATGATTTTCTCTTTATGTTGAAGAAATAACCCAAATGGGACAAAAGTTAAGTGAGGAGGCAGGGACCAGGGGTCAGAGCAGTGGCCAGGGCATGAGCAGGCCTGCATTTCCCAGAGCAGCAGTATAGTCTCCAGCCCCGAGGTCCCCCTGGCTCTCATGCTCCCTTCTGTTAGTTATTTCTTGGTGTTAGTTGTCTCCCTTTTTGACATTCACATGTAGAATGCTCCTGGTGAAGCAATGTTTTAAAAAAGCAGCGGACCATTGGGGTCGTGTGAGAATGAGCTATTAGTGTAAAGAGGGACCCTTGTTCCAGGGGTGGAGGAGCTCCCTGGGTACAGCCCCATACACAGCTTGCAGGCCGAACCCAGCCGTGTGCATGCAGACACCATGGTGCTGGTGCCCACAGGAAAGCCCCCAGACACCTGAATCTTTAGAAATGGGCATACTAGCAGGCTCCTGGCACCTGAGTCTGAAGGGGCAGATAGTCCTTCAAGTGTCTCCTGTCCCTTCGAGTGTACTGGACAGTCTCGGATGTGAGCATGAGTGGGAAGTAAGTGATCCCAATGCAACCACAGGACACCGCAGTCTGGGTGCCCACGACATCGCTCAGAATTCCGGCTGCGTAACACTGCTGTGCCTTAGTGTTCTTGTTGATGATACATCTGTGCTGAGTCTGCTCCCTGGCAGCCCAGAGGACAAGGCGAGGTTAGCAGAGTTCTTAGCCCAGGACTTTGGCCTCCCTGCTTTGTGGGGCACCACCTGCAGTCATGGTGGTTCTCTGTACTAAGTGCTTCCTGACCTATTGCAAGGTCTGACCTTCCCATGAATTCTTTGAGAAAGTGGTCAGTGCCTCCAAACCTCTGTATTACCAAGCGTTTAGATGTGTCTTTGGTGGCAGTAACTTGGCAAATATATGCTGATGAGCCTGCTCTTGGCACCCAACACAGAGTTCCTCACCAAATACACAGAGCTGTCAAATATGCATGTTAACTTCCACTTCTGTAGGAAATCTATTTGGTGTAAAACTCTGCATTCAAAGAAATGGTTAATAAAATAGAAGGTTGCATCAATTAAAATATATAAATAAAAATCTACATTAAAAAATAAAATGGAAGAACTAGACCGCCCATTTGAACTGACCTTTCGGCTATGTGAAATTCAGAGTTTATGTTTTCTGCCAATTTGTCAGGAGCTACTACAAAATGAGAAGGCCCACCCACTGGTGATTCTTGATCAAACTTACTTGTATGTAATTAACCATTCTTTGAGTGCAGAGTTTTACACCAAATGAATTTCCTACAGAAGTGGAAAGCTCACATACATATTAGCAGCTACATGTATTTGGGGGAGCTCTGTGCTAGGTGCCAGGAGTTGGCTGATTGATGGATATTTACCGAGTTACTACCAACCGAAGACAAATTCATCACCGACTGAACGAGCATTTCTCAGTTCACTATGCTTTACTACTACAAGTAAGATTGCACAGCTGACTTTACATGCTGTCCAGAGGTTTATCTTGGTAAACAGGTAAGTATTTGGGGCTCCTGTGTGCAAAGTATGGAGCTAGAAGCAGGTGCCATTAGAGAGTCTCTGCCATCCAAGAACTTACAGAGGAACCATTCCAAGACACGGCTATTTCGTGATAAACAGAAATGCTGTCCCCAGCTCGAGATCTTGCATGGACTCGGGTGCTGTGCCCCACTGTGGGGCTGACACCACAGACTCTGGAAAGACGCTGTCCCATGCCTGAGTGGCATTCCATTGGAGGGTCGGAGTGGAGATCTGAGACTTGGGGTGCAGGGTAATTGGAAAACACTCAGATGGTCTCTGCATGTGGAGACCAATGGAGAGGACAGTCATCCAGCTCCTTCCCCAAGCCAACAACCAGCAGAGGACTGGGGACCCTGCAGGCTCCTTTTCAGGGAAGAGAAAGCTGGGGACATGCACCACGGCCACTGGTGACCATGCTGGACTGTGCTTGTCTCTCCTCTGCCCCAGGACTTCTTTTGTTGTTGTCTTCTCCTGCCTCAGGCTGCCAGAGTGCTGGGATTACAAGCGGTGCCTCTATACTTGACCCCTGTCTCTGACCTTAATTACTGCACACTGAATCTGTCAGGTTGTAAGGGATCGTGCCTTTACTTTCCCCAAGTTAGCCATATGCCTTCATATCAAAGTGGGCAGGAAATCCACCTCTGCCACATACCTGACATTGGTGAAGAGCTGCTGTGGCCAGAAGTATCAGCCTGAGGCCAGGACAGTGGCCACCAGGGTCAGGAACCATTGTGACAGTTGTATGTGGACTCATGTGGCAGCACCTTACCATAGCACCTGTGGTTGTGGGGCAAGTGTCAGAACTGTAGGTTGAGCGGGTGGATCTGAGAGAGCCTCTTTCCTTCTTCCCTATAGGGCGTCACTGCCCAGAGAGGAAATAGTAGGATGGTAAGGTGAAGGAAGACTGATTTGTGAGCTTATTGTGTGTGTTCTTGAGGAGTGGATTGGATTTGAACAGGTGTAGAAGAAAGGGGACATGTACTGGGGACACTGAGTTGAGGTGGGTGTTTATTAGGAGTGAGATAGCCAGGTTCATTCTAAAGTTGTGTGAGATCAAGAGGGGAAATCACTGAAAAGCACTGGAAATTACATAGGTGAGATTATGTATCCCTTGAATGCCAAGGAGAAGTTGTTGCAGCCTTGTTTTCTAGGAATTAGGGAGTAACAGAGCTTTTCTTTCTTCCTCTCTGTTTAAATACATGGAAGGATCCGTAAAAAGCTGTGCTTGTACATTAGTTTTATAGAAAGTTTGCACTGACATTAGCAAGATGGTCAGGGGGCTGACAGAGTCCAGAAGGATGAGGAGCCCACAGGTTGGACGGGACAGGAAGTCCCTCTCGGGGAGACTCCTCTGTTGGATCCCCTTAATGGTCACAGAACTTGAAAGGGGACACCAGCCTGGCTTGTTAGTCTCACCATCATCTTCTGACATTATGTTGGCTCCTCTTTCAGTTTTGACAGGATTAGGTTCAGAATCTCAGGCCCTACATTGAGTGCAAGCTCTTGTTCTTTTCTGACACCTTTCTCATATCTCTCCCATCTTTTCGCCAACACATCTCTTCTTTCTTTTTCTATTTTTGGCATCACCATGCTTACTTGAAGGGCAAGTGAGCTTCTTCAAGCCTTTTAGTCCTGGTTCTGGAGAACAGACTCAACTACGCGTCTTCCTCACACTTGCACCTTCCCGCAGTGACATGAGCCGTGAGTCGAGCACAGGATGGTCCTGACCTGTGAGCTGCCCTCCCCTGGTGCTATTGATGCCCCATCAGATCAGCCCGGGCCACCCCAAAGCATACAGAAATGGATGAGTGGATGATGGGAAACTATTATCTGTGTCACTCAACTATTATCTGTGTTTTATAATGTCTCTCCTTAGTGTCCATAGCACTGTCTTCTGATTTCTTGGTGTCATTGTTTTGACCTTTGCTAGCTCTTTCCTTTCTCCACTCCTACATGTTGGCTCACCTTGACACTGTAGCTTGAGTATCTTTCCTTTCATTTTTATAACTTTTCATCAACTTCCATGATTTTGACTTCAAAATTTAAAAAGTATTTTTGATGAATATGTATTATGGTTTAGATGTAAGTGTTCCCCAAAGTCTCCTGTGTTCAGAGGTGGGGCTTTTGGAAGGTGACTGGTTCATGGAGGTGTGGTATTCATCCCCAGATTAATCCACTGTGAGTTCCCAGCTGAATGTGCTGTTAGCTGGTCACTGGATGCGTGACCTGGAGACTGTGTTCTTACCCCAGCTCCTTCCTCTCTCTGCTTCCATGCTGCCATGGGCTGAAGAGCTTTCTCCCACCAGGCCCTTCCGCCATGCTATTTCTGCTTTGGTAACAGCCAACAAGCCATGGTCTGAATCTGCTGAAATCATGAGCCAAAATAAATAATTTTCCCCTTTAAATTGTGGGTGTCAGGTATTTTGTCCCAGCAATGAAAAAGTAAGTAACCCAACATGTATTAATCGTACATTTCTATGGGGTTCCATGTGATGCTTCTACACATGTGTTGTAGTGTGCACTGGGCAAATCCAGCCTCCCTTTATCTATGCTGCCCTCCTTTCCCTGCCTCTAGCAGTCACTAGTCTACATCCAGTTGACTTTTTTGGTTGTTGTTTTTAGCTTTTACATGTGAGAGAGAACACACTGTACTTGTCTTTCTGTGTTTGTTTAATGTAAGGTCCTCCAGTTACATTCATTCTGCTGTCGATAACAAGACTTCATTCTTCTTGATGGCTGAATAATACTTCATTGTGTAAATATACTGCAGTTCCTTTATCCATTCATCCATTGATGGGCAACCAGGATGATTCCACCTTGGCCGTTGTGAAGAGTGCCACAGTAAAGATGGGCCTGAAGGTGTCTCTTTGGAGTGCTGGCTTCATTTCCTTTGGACAAACCCAGGAGTGAGAAGGTTGGGTCGTATGGTAGTTCTGTTTGTCATTTTTGAAAGAACACGCTGTTCTCCATAATAGCCACGCTTATTTTTATTCCTACCAACAGAGGATAGAGGTTACTTTTGTTCTACTTTCTTGCCAGCATTTGTTAATTTTTGTTGTTTGATAATAGCTATTCTGAGGTGAGATGATATCTCATCGTAGTTTTGATTTGTAGTTCCTTGATAGCTAGGAACACCGAGCATTTTTCACACACATTTTTGTACTTATTCTTTTAACACTAGAAAAAAGATTCCCAAATCCATGACTGCCAGATTTAACTTTTAAATTTCTACCTGGCATTTTCAGGAAATGTATGCCAGGCATCTCAGACTCAGCCTCACAGAACCCCTTTTCCTGCTTCGCTTGTGAACCCATCTCTCTGGTCTCTAGATTCAGGGATTTGGGAGACCTCATGGGCTCTTTTCTTTCTCTGGGCCTGTTATGGTCTGTGTCTAAATGTCCCGCCACAGCCTCATGTGATCTAGAGTGTGTGATTACTAAGTGTTTGATTACTAGAGTGTGTGGTTATTAAATTAGTTCACTGATTGGGTTAGGATTAGGGTTAGGAATAATTCTGCTGGGATCTAGGATTAAGGGTGCTGGGATTAAGGGTGGGAGTGCTACTCACCCTGAGGGCAGTAGCCTGGATAAAATACAAGGAACAGAAAGAGGCTTGTCTATTCCCCTCTTTTGCTCCCCTTGCCTGCCTTGCTGCCTTCTGCCTGTCTGCCAGGCCACCCTGCCTTGGTTCCAGCTGATCGTGGACGAAACCTCTACAAACCGTGAGCTAAACAAACCTTTCCTCCCTTAACTTTGGGTGTTGAGTATTTTATCTCAGCAACGAGAGAAAAGTAATTAAGACAGGATGTCTCTGGAGCATCACTTGCAAAGCCTGTTGGATCTACTGCAGAGATGCCACATGCCTTAATTCTCTCTATCACAAATGGTCTCTCTTCCATCACCTTGAAGTTTGGGTTTTTGTGTTACTGTCCAAACCACCTCCAGTTTCTACCTGTTGTCCTGCCTCTGGTGCTGTCCTGATAGTGTTCCTCTTCCTAGGAGTCTTTCTGCAGCAGCCCAGAGTTTGCCTTGTTAAGTACCAAATCCTCACCTTTACCTCCAGGCATCTTCAAAATGTTCCTCAGTCTTCCACTCGTCCTTCACATCGCTATGAATAGACTCCTCCGGATTTGCTGCTTTTCTGTTTCCAGGTCTGTAGGAGCCTTAAAGTGGACATAAGATGCCTTTTCCTCCTCAAACCCTTGGATTCCATATCCACTGTGGGGATTCCAGAAGCAGACAAGTTCCGTGTCCTTTACCAGGACCCAAGAATCTTTGTGGGAAGTGACTTGTATCAGTTAGGGCATGGAGCTATTCACAGTGATGGGAATGTTCTATATCTGCCTTGTCCAGTAGAGGAGCTATTCACAGTGATGGGAATGTTCTATATCTGCCTTGTCCAGTAGAGTAGCCACTACTTTAATTAAGCCACTACTTTAAGTAAGCATTAAAAATGTGGCCAGTGTGACTGATGACCTGAGTTCTTAATTTAATTTTATTTGATAATTTATGTTTGTAATTAACTACATGTGGCTAATGACTACCATATCATACCACATGGAATTGGAATTTGGTTCACTACATATAACAGAAAATCTGCAAAACACAGTGACTGGCCTTGGAACATGGCCAGGTGTATTTCTGTTTTGCAGAAAGTGGTCTGGAGGTGGCATCTCAAGGCCAGTTCTCTGCCCAAGCCCTCTTCACAGCTGAGCCTTAGGCTGGAGTGGAAGGGGATGTCAGCTTCTGCCACAAACGTTTGTCTTCGACGCTGGGAACCTGTCTCCTCTGGGTTCTCTGATGACTGTCTCTCTCTGGAACTCCTGTCAGTCAGATGTTGGTCTACCTGGACAGATCCTCTGTCTCTTCATCTTTCTCTTCACATTTTGTCCCTTTCTCTGAGAGCCTTCTTGAACACTGCTTCTTTCCTCCATCTCTTCTATTGAATTTAAACTGGGCAGTTTTGTTTAATTTTGATGACTTTATTTATCTTTCCATTGTCTTCTTTTCATAGCAAGTTGCTTTTGAATACATGGATCCATACCTTGTCGAATTGTTTTTTAGTTTTTCAGATATCCTGTCCTTTTACTTGAAGTATCTGTTTTGTCCAAAGCCAGTTGTTCTGTTCACTGTGCTCCCTCCTATTTGCAAGGCTCCTTTCCCTCAAATGCTCCATGAGTCTAGTGTTTCCATCCCTAGCACAATGGAAGGGTGTTTTCCCTGAGGAACCCTGAGTGCCAAGCAGGTTGAGCAGCTCTTGGTGGGGGGTGACTGTGTCTGTCCTCCAGCTGCCCTGGAAGGGCAGTTAGGGTGGGAACACTTTGCCCCAGTTATGATGAGGAGCTGTGCTCTGGGGTCCTGCCCTCCTGGGTCCTTTGGGGCACAACTCTGCACTTGGGTGTGGGGCTCTCAGCGGTGCCTGATGCATGGGTCATCTGCAGCTCTGCACAGGGTCCTGTGCTGTCCTCCCCTTTTCCCCTTCTTGCACCCAGACTACCAGCCCTGCCACCCCATGGATGCCTGCAGCTTCCTCCCCTTGTAGCTCAGCTGTGGCACCCAGAATCTGCTTATCTGTCATCTGCTCCATTCACCTTCAAGCTCCAGAAATGCATCCTGGCCCCCATCCTGTAGATCTCCCACCCTATTCTCTGAGGCTCCTGCCTCAGAAGTGCTTCTGTACTTCTTTGATTCGTTCCCTTGTATATTTTTTACCTGTTATTTCTGTGGGCTTTCGGGAGGATGTGGAGATAGAGATTTGTATGATGTGCACTCAATGAGGGCAGTTTGAGAGGTCTTAGGAGACAGGTGGGACTCCTCGCTCTGTCTCCAAGCACAGTAGAAGGCAGGAGGTACCTGGAACCCTTGCTGATGCCAAGTAGTGCGAGGAGACTGGCCTATCCTGGGCCCGTTCCTCTGTCTTTCCTCCTGTCTTGGCTCCTAATTAGAGAGAGCAGAGCAGTTAGTTAAGTCAAACAAGAGCAACCCAGGGAAGCAGGCAGCAGGCAGGGGCATCTCAGTTCCTATGGGAGGGTCACTCAGCCATCTGTTTGGTGCAGGCCTTTTAGAGTTCAGGGTCAACTCCTGGCCAGCAGGTGGCAGTGAACTTATCTCAGGCTTTCGCTCCCCCTCTGGCAGAACAGCAAGCTCACGTGAGAATTGTTCCCGGGGACCTTGTTTTTTTTTTGTTTTTTTATTTTATTTTATTTTATTTTAATGGTACATTTTAGAAGTACATATTGATAACATTCATCATAGGGAATTTGTACCTGTACATGATATATCTTAAGAAATGGAAGGAAAAAATGGAAACAAATCTTTTGTAAATGGGGGGGGGTGAGGAGGGGTTGAGGGGAGGGGAATGCAAAAAAAGGGGACCTTGTTTTGAAAAGATTAGCTCATCGAGTCCTTCACCCACTTTAACAGTAGGTAAATATTACCATCTGCAATTTACTCGCAGGAGATTGCGTGTAGAGAGATTAAGGGATTATCCAAGGTTGTAGTCTCAAGGCAGCACAGTATTAGGTAATTAACTCCTGCTGTGGGTTTTGCGAAGTTACCATGTATCCTTGTTGCTTTAAATCCTTAGTTCTCTCCTGTTTTCTGTGGCTTCTGCTGCTCTCTATGTGGGCACCGCTGGATTCTTCACCTCTCCACCAGGACCCTGTCTACATCCCCGTGCCCAGTGTGTGTGTGTGTGTGTGTGTGTGTGTGTGTGTTTGTACAGAGGGGGCCTGGAGGTGGCAGATAGCTGAGGTTCCAGGTAATAGTGACTGGTAAGACAACTGCTGGAGACCACTGTGAAAAACCTGATCTACAGCTGGGTGACCCAGGAGCTACCATGGCTCAGGCAGCTTAGAGTGACATCCGACTGTTGGAGTCATTGTGGGTGGGACAGCCTGCTGCAGCAGCTTCTCTGCTGCGAGGCTTCCACAAGCCCATCTTCTGGTGACTGGCAGACATGGAGGACGGGAGAGATACGGGGGACAGGAGGAGGCATGGCTGACGGGAGGGGACACGGGTGACGGGACAAGATATGAGTGTTGGCAGAGGCTGCAATTTGAGATGCTATGGCTTAGGAGGCCTCATCTCAATCCTTCCGGCACCGTGGTCACCACTATCTGAGGCTGCCCCTGAGTCCCAACAGGGCCCTGGGAGATGGGTTGGGAAGAGCGGGACAAGGAGACAGAAGCATTCGCCTCTCACCTAACAGGTGTCCCCTCACATCCACAAGCTCTCGTCCCACCTTTGCTCATTCTCAGAGTCAAGCCCTCTGTATGAGCCCAGGAGAGCTAGGGCAGGGTGTGTGGCCACTTGGCCTATGCCCCTACTGGCCTTGGTGCTGCACGCGGCTGCCCTCGGACACTGAGCGTGGGGTCTGCTCTGTCTCCGGGCAGGGTTGGAGGTGTCGTGGGCTCTCGACAGGGCAGAGGGGCAGAGGCAGAAGCTCCTTGTGACTGCCCCCACTCTGTATGTCCCCACTGGTGTCATGGTTGGCCGATCATCTCCAGCAATGCTCCTGCCTCAGCAGCTGTTCGCTCCCAGCCACATATCAGGCAACTCTAGGAACTTCCCACTGCCAGCTGCAGCAGTGGCCCTCATGGCCCAGCTTGTCCACCTCTGAGCTCTCCTGTCTTGCCCCTGCTCCCTCATGCTGTGCCCCGGTCTTACAGAACTGTTCTGTCTGTCTTTTCTTAAGCTTCCAATACAAATATGAGGATGGGATCACGTGTGTGTGTGTGTGTGTGTGTGTGTCTGTGTGTCTGTGCATCTGTCTTTTGTCTCCTGGCTTTGGCTTCATTCCAGAGGTCTTATGTTCCCTTCTCTCTCCCCCTGATGTTCCTGACACAGTTGCTCTGGGAAGTAGGGCTGGGCTCTGAGTCTGGTGACCTCCTCCTGGTTTCCTTGGTCCCTGTGTGGCCCTTGTCTGAGCTGTATCACTCGGTGTCAGCATTGCTGGGTCCATTTCATGGAGTAGCAGGCTCTGAGCTGGACATGGAGGGATGGTGCTGGGTCCTGGGTGCACAGTGGTGAGCTTGCCGTGGACTTCTTCAGCGGAACCTTTGTTTCCTGGCTATGTTTTCTGATACCCTCCACAGAACAGATCCTGTTGAGGAATGAATAGATTTTCCCAGCCAAACTAACTTAGACCCACTTCTGATGCTTTAATATAGAGGACAGTTCCATACTGATGGTCTCCAGTTCACAAATTGCAACAAAAGTCAAGACTCACACATCTTTCGCCCTCAACAAACACGCCTCAACCACACTGTGCATAACAAACGCTGGAACACACATTTACCAGTGAACAGGCTACTGTCCTCACCATGGTCTGTCCTGGCAGGCTCCTGCCCAGCACCCTCTCCTCAGGTTCCGGGGCATCAGACAGCTTTCCATCAACAAAACAGTGAGAAAATTAACTTGTAAAGAGATTTATCTTGGTTCACAGCTTTGGAGGTTGAATCTCTGGCTGATCTGCCAGTTGCTTTTCCACCTGTGCTGAGGTACACATCAGGGTGGCAGAAAAGAGAAAGAGGAGGAGACTCCCACCTGCAGTCCCTATGACCTGAGGTCCCCAGTGATCTAAGCCCCCCAGTGACCTCTGACAGCTGCATGCCCCTCCGCGGTGCCATCCGGAGACCAAGCCTTAACTTTGCATCTGGGGACCTCCACTCACACCACAACAAGGTGCTGGGTAAGTATGGTAGGAGTGTCTCTCTCTAAGTCTAGTGCCACACTTGGAGACAGACACACAGACACAGAGCTGCACACACACACACACACATACACACACACACACACACACACACTCTCCTGCCATAAGTAGCGTTAGTGAAAGTCGTGAAGGGATGGGGCCGAGGTGTCTTGGAAAGGCCTTGAGGGCTCAGGTGAGGAGAAGCAGACTCAACCTGGTTCCAGGACTGGCACATGTGTCCCCACTTCCCACCTTTCCTTTCCCCAGGCATCTCTACCTGTTCTGTTCCCACAGTGACCAGAATCTTTGCCGTTTTCCCTCTGGATTATTTGCTTTAACAATAGAGTCACAGTTCAGTTCAGCTCAACTCATCTCATTTGTAATTATTTTTGATGCCTATTTGATGGTATGAGTCTATGTTTAACACTAAACAAAACCAGATTTCCTCATTTTTAATAATTGAAAGCAGAGGTTAGTGCCACATGGAATCCATGTCTTCATGAACAACAGTTATGCAGCAGACCCTCAGTCGGTGCCAGCGGCAACATTTAACACCAGCTACAGTAGTACCTAAAAAACTGCAGCCGGGTGACCCATACCTATAATCCCAGTTACTGAGGAGGCTGAGGCAGGAGGATCACAAGTTTGAGGCCAGCCTGGACAGTTTAGTGTGACCTTGTCTAAAATAAAAATAAAAAAGTGTTAGGGATGTTTGTCAGCACTCTCCGGTTTCAATCTTCAGTACTGTGAAAACAAAACAAGAGCTCTCTGGAGTAGCAGAGACCCAAGTAGGCAGCTGGTCAGTGGCGAGTGACTTGGAGACCTTTCTCCCATCAGGCTGAGTGTGTCTCACTCGCAGAGGACAGCTGCCCTCCTGTTCTCAGGGGGGGACACAGTGGCAGGTCACTCTGCTGCCTTGTGACACAGCTGTAAGAACAAAAATCGCGCAGAGCTGGGGTATGGTATATGCACTTCCTGCACTGTAAACACAGAACACGCTCCTAGAGGGGAGGGTCCAAACTGGCATGAGACTCACAGACAGACTCATCATGGGTTCCTCATGGAGGCTGTGTGGAGCAGAAGTGGTGGAGGGCAAGAGCACATGGAAACACTCTGCACATGTAATTAAAAGGTACAGTGAATGTGTACATTTAAAAAAGTGTCACAGTAAAAGACACGCTGCCATTCATCCCCCTCCAGCGCTTCCCTCTGGCTTCCAACACACTCGTGCCCCTTGTTCTTGCCACTTTCTGAAGCAGCTCTGGAGTCCTCTTTCCTGAGTGTCTGTAGCTGCTCTGTCCTGGCTGCCTCGTTGTTCTGAATTGATGCAGAATTTCTCTTTTATGCTCATTTTGACTTTGGGGAAAGCCAGAAGTCACACAGAGCCAGATCTGGTGAACGAGGTGGGTGGGGGCATGCTGTCCTGTTCTCACGTGCCAGCTTTTCTGCTGGAAAGCACTCGGCAACAGGATCCACTGTATTTTTTTTTTAATTTTTTTTCCACTGTATTTTTGATCACACGTTAAAGAGCACTCCAGAACTACTTCAGATGATGGGATAAGTATATTTGAAGCAAAGGGGAGTGCTCTGAGCAGGATTCATGGCAACATATCTTTTACTGTAATAAATTGTTTTATTTAAACACTCACAGTATATTTTGACCACCTCTTGTGTAATTACTCATTCCTCTGGCCCTGTTCCATAAAGGAAGGGTGTGTCCTATATAGCAGACACTTTTCCAGGCCCCTATTACATAGAAATGCATTTGGATGTTCTTATGATACATGTCCCAGTACTGTCCCCATTTTAGAGATGACAATATGGAGACAGAGAAGCTAAGTGACTTGTCTAACGACTTAACTACTATTGGCAGGCCTGGGATTTGGATCTAGGTGGTCCAGCTACAAGATCCATGTCCTTAGTTACCACATATATGTCACCTCTGTGTGTCAAAATGACTAATGTACCCTGGAAGTCCATTCCATTTTAGAGGGTTCTTTTCTCTTCTTTTTTGTTTGAAGTTTTTTGTTTGTTTGTTTATTTGAGACAGGGTCTTGCTATGTGAGAGTTCTTTTCTTCTTACCTAATTTTGTTGACTTGATAAAATCCTGAGTCAGAAAATCCATTCATTCTCCAGTTCAGGTGGGCCTAGCATGCATTTGTAGGCACAAGTATTAAAACTCTGTTTGGAAGCCTCTAGACCAAGGTGTCTCCAGGTTTGACTTCCTAGGTAAGCAAACAAGCCTAATGTCAAGGAAAAACCAAACTAGAGACTTGTACAGTATGAACCCACCAGTTAACCTCTGACCAGGGCCTTTCCACTCTGGCCAGGTATGTTTTCCTTGTTGCACTTCTACAGACACCTAGTAAGAGTTGGTCCCCACCTGCTGGGAGCCCATTACCCTCATTCATGGACCACTGTCTGCTCAAATACCCCTTGTGACACTTCAGCACATCCAAGGTTATTCTCATAGTCCTGGGATCAAAAATGAGGCTCCATAAGGGACCTCCTGTGGCTCCAGGGATGCTGAACATAGAGGGGAGAGTCCCTGGCTGCTCCCTCCTCTGCAGCTGAAAGCCATAGCTGAGTCTGCCTTATGAGACTTGCCTGGTTGAACTCTATGGTATCTTGTTTGTTAATTTTTTTGGTGCTAAGGATTGAACTCAGGGCCTTGCCCAGGCCAAGCAGGTACTCTACCACCAAGCCACATCCCAGCCCTCTTTGAGTCTACTTAAGCATTTTAAGCCCAGACTAGGTCCAGAAGTCAGACTGCATTTGACATTGGACTGAGTCTGGTAGAAACAACTGGGTCCAGAGACAGCCCTCAGGTACATAACATTCTGGAAAGATGGGGAATCACTTGTGGATCAGAACCCCACCTGGGACTCCAGCTAATTTTATATATAAAATGGTGGACCCAAACTGGGTGTGGTAGCATGCATTTGAGCCCACTCTGGGCAATTTAGCAATTTAGTAAGCCCTTGCCTCAAAATAAAAGGAATAAAAAGGACTTGGATGTAGCTTAGTGAGAAGTCCCTGGGTTCAGTCCCCAATAGTGGGGGGAAAAACACCCCAGATGGACCCAGAACTTGTGTTTTACTAGAGAAAAGGATGAAATTTACCAAAGATGATTTAGGGTTATATTGGCCACAATGGGGAAGTTTTTACCCAGAAAAGTTATTCTTCTATGGGTGCATTGGAAAAGAAGGGATCCAACCACTCAGACGGGGAGACAATGCCTCCACAAAGACTCCTTCCAAAAGACAAGAGAAAAGCCCAAGCAACTCACCCATGAAAGGAACTGCATGTCACCTCTATGTTCCTCCTCACCATCCTCCTCTCTGTCATCCTGCACCTAAGTATTCTGAGTCTACTAACTCTTTTTCTCAGTTACTTTCCCCTCTAAAAAAGAAAATAAAGTTAACAATGCCTTACAGAGTTGCTCCCTCTGATTGGCCAGGATGCCTTCTTTAATTTCCTTGTACCCTATTAAAATCTGAACCTAGAGTAACAAGAAAGAGTTCTCTGACCCAAAGGAAAACACCAAGAGTTTTCCCAAGATATTTATAATCCTTATTGGAACATATGCTCCAAGACTCTCCAATCTTTATCAATTTATTCATATGACATTGAGAACTGGTGAAGCCTGCAAAGGAATGGTTGAGGCTAAAATGGGAAATACTGAGGACCACATTGAGGATCCTCTGTGTCCTCTGGGGCAGACTGAAAACCACATCCAGGGACTCTGTGTCCATATCTGGGTGGGGTGGACTGAAGACAACATCTAGGACCTCTGTTTCCGCATCTGAGTGGGGTGGACTAAAGACCACATCCAGGACCTTCTGTCTCCATATCTGTGTAGGATGGAGTGAAGACCACATATAGGGCCCTGTGTCTCACATGTCTTGTGGGATAAACTGAAAAAGCTGGAAAAACAGCAGAGAATCCTTTGACTCTGCTCCTAAGGTGTTATGGTTTGTATTTAGATGTCCCCCCAAAGCCTCATGTGGTAAGAGGTAGCTGGATCTAGAGTGTGTGATTACTAAATTAATCCACTGATTGGTTTGGCACAGTTCTGCTGGGATCAAGGAGTGACGCTAGGATTAAAGGTATTAGGATTAAGGGTGGGAGTGTTATCGGATGGGTTCTGGTATTCCTGGGTTCTTTCCCTCCTCAAGCAAAGAATTGAATGAGGGGGACAAAAAGTAGTTCCAAAGTTTTATTTAAAAATACAGCAAAAAGAAAAAAAGGAAAATTAAGCATAGCAATAAAATTGAGCATAACGACAGAAACAGTAAAATGAGCACTGGGCCTAAATGGCACGGTAGAGGTTACCCCGAGAAAGGCATGATAGCAGCAGCGCTGGGTTTGCAGCCATCATCTTCCAGGGGAGAGAAAAGGAAGAGCTCCTTCCCAGTGGCCCGGTAGAGAAGAAGGCCCCTTACTGTAGAAGAGAAGGCACACTTGCTTCAGGTGTTGCTACTATTTATCAAAAGGAGTTCTCATGGAAACTCAGGAGAACTTCCTGCAGTCCAGGTGAGGGCTCGTGCTTGAAAATCACGCCTCAAACTAACGTCAGGTGCAGGCCATTCCCCCAGGTCACGTTCCCTTGCCAGCCAGCCTTAGCCACATGCTATTCCTATTTCAGGAGTACTGCCCACCCTAAAGCCAGGTAGCCTGGATAAGATATAAAATACAGGAAGAAGCTGGTTAGCCCCCTTGCTTGTATTCCTTGCTTACCTTGCTGACTTCTGCCTGTCTGCCATGCCACCCTGCCTTGGACCCAGCTGATGTGGACTGAAACCTCTACGAATTGTGAGCTAAATAAACCTTTCTTCCCCTAACTGTGGGTGTCTGGTACTTTGTCCCAGCAATGAGAGAAAATAACTAAGACATAATGTATTCACCCCAAAACTGACTGGTCCATTACATAATCTTGTAAGTTAAAGTATAAACCGGTCTTGAACTACAGGTTAGAATGGAGATAGTGTTCACCAACACTCAGTTCTTTCTAAGGAAAAATGGATGTCAAAAATGCTTTCCTTGTTTGCCTTATTAATTAACAGATTTCATTCTGAACTCGGTAATCTAGTTAAGAAACACAAACTGTGTTGAGAATCTGAATGGTTTGAATTGGTAACCCCATCTGAGTATGTATTGTAAACCCAAACCCAGAGATCACACCAAAGAACCCTGTGCCTCGAGATGCCTGTTTTCATGGTAAACAGCCAGGCGGCTGGGAAATGAGTTGATCTCCCTTTCACTAGCTCTCAGCTGGGCCCACCTGCTCTGGCCCAGACTGTTTCCCCACTGGAGGTCATCGCCAAGGGGCTGACTCCCATGGACAACGATGGTGCCATGATGGGTTTTCTGGAAAACTGCTTCCCATAACACCTTCGACTAATCATAGAAAGCTAAGATCGAGTTTATTGAAGAATCATGTACAGTGTTGGTGAATATGAGCCACCTTACTGGCTTAAACTCAACCCTTATACATTAGCAAAACAAATATTTTTGTGGTAAACAAAGTCCAAAAGGCTCTTGGGACGTTTTCAGTAAAGTGTTCTTTCTTACCAGGTGACCCTAACCTGAGAAAATCTACTGGGCTGAGACCTGCTTTCTAAATGAAGAGGTCACATAAGGTTCTCCCGAGGAGATAAGAGTTTGCGGACTCTCCTGAGCCTGAGCTGTGTGCTCCTAGTGGCGGAAGTCAAAAAATCAGTAAGTCCCTGACCTTTCTGAATAATTCAGAACCTCCTCCTCAACTGAAAGGCAAAATCGAAGCACTAAACTGAAAAAATCCAAATGGATCATTTACGCTGTTGTCGAAATTGCCTCAATATACACAGAAGCCAGCAACTCTTTAGAGCTCCACCAGTTGCAGTGGGTTTTACTAAACCAGGTCTGATAGTCCCTTGTCCCAGCTCCCATAGCACTCCAATCTTGTTACAAAACCTGGTAAAGTCCCAGCAAGGCTGGAAATTAGTTTAAGACCTTTGTTCAGTAAATAATATTGCAACAGCGAGGAGCAATTCCATGTTCTAATGCACTGCAAATTCAGAATGGTTCACAGCTGGACCTTGCTCAGCTCTCTTTAGTATCCCTGTTGATGGAGGGACTCAGTATTTTCTTGCCGGTAGTTGGCAAAAGCAACAATGTATGTGAATGTCAGGCAGCAGGGATGTACTGAAGCCCTGGCTTGTTTTTCTCAGACTTGGTATCAGGATCTGGAGGTTTCTAGTTCCCCAGGGATTCTGCTCTTATTCCATGCTAGACAACTGGCTGCTGTATTCTAAGGATGATTCAAAAATAGGTTTGACTTATTTCTCATGACAATTAGCTTGCAAAATCCATGAGGCCTCCCTGAAAAGTCTCCAGTTTTCTAGAGAAAAGGTCCATTCTTTGGAAAGTGACTGACCACAGAAGGAATTTCTCCCCCATCTGAAGGACTGAAAACCATTCAAAATTTCTCCAGAACCATGACTAAAAACAAGAGGTTTCCCTGGACTTGCAGGATCTGTAGGTGTTGGGTCCAAAAGTTTTCTTTGCTGGCATCTCCCTTGAGTGAATGTATGGAAATTCCTGTCCCAGAGCCTTTACTCTGGAAGGAACCACAAACTGGCCTTCAGCCAACCCAAACTGGCTTGACAACTTCCGGCCTCAGGACTCACAAATTACACCAAACATTTCACCTTCTTCATTCTTGACTGTGACAACCAGGCTTGAAGAGTTCCTACTAAGAACTCCTAAATGGGACCCATTACTTACTTTAGGCCATGTTACTTATCTGTAATTGGATCCAGGGGCTCCAGCAGGTCCAAGTTGTCTAACAGCAGTACAGTCGCTGCCAAGTTGGTAGAAATTTCATCTGCACTGCTGTTAAGAAGTGAGCTGTGCTTGCAGGCTCCGCACACTGCTCAAAGTTTGTGGCATTCTCATCAGACCAGTTTTGCAGTGAACAGACTAATCCCTTATGAAGTCCCTCTGTTATCAGCTCATTCCCCCTGTGGGTGTTGCAGTCCACTTAGCCCTGGTACCTTGTTACACTTGCTTTTCAGTGTTGGGGCTGACCATGGGAATATGCGCCTTATCAATATACATGTGGCTCCATTAGTCAATCCTGAGCTAGTATTTTTTGTTGGTAAATCTTATGACAAAAATGCAGAAGGAAAAGCCTCCTGATTTATCCTTTGATTTGATTTTGGTTGGTTTGGGTTTGGGGCCTAAGCTAAGGGGGACCCCCCCTATTTCTTGGTGTAGTCTCCTTGTACTTTGCTTTCTCTCCAGTGTCTTTAGTGTCCTCTCTGCAGCACACCAGATGGTACCCTGCAACTGGAACAACAAAAGGAACCTTTCTTTAATGAGCTGATGTTGTGACATACTGAGTTCCATTCTGGGACAAAGATATCCCAGGCGTGACAGTGACAGGGAATAATGCCTATGACTAATTTTTGTTCAATCTATTATTAGTGAGTGATTGACTAAAAAGGGGAGAATTGTTTAAAAATATACCTTCTGTTTTAACAAATTATCATTTGGGAGTTGATATCTAGTGCTTCCGATGCCTTGGACAAGGTTTACCATGATAGACTGAAAGGCCCTTACAAGTTGGACTGTGGTAAAAAGCTGAAAACTGAGCCTCAGGGACACACTCTGGCTTTGGGGACACTGGCATTGGTATGACCAAGGCTGGCCTTGTAAATAATTTGGGAACCATTGCCAGATCTGGTACAAAAGCATTTATGGAGGTTCCAGAAGATGCAGATGTCTCTATGACCGGGCAACTTGGTGCTGATGTTTACTCTGCCTTTCTGTGGCAGAGAAAGTGGCTGAGACCACAGCACATAGTATGATGCACAGAACACTGTCCCTTTACTGTGTGTTGACCATGGGAGGAGAGGTGGAGGTGCGAAGGAGCACATGCAGTTTGCAGGCTCTCTGTCCACCACCCTCTATCTGGAGAAGGAGCGAGAGAAGGAACCCAGCAATGACAAGGTGGAGGAAGAGAAAGATGAGAAGGAAGAGGGAGATAAGGATGGCGAGCAGAAGTGAAGATGTGCAGAGGAGGAAAACAATAGCAGTGTGCATAAGAAAAAGCAAATAAGGTTAAGGAGAAATAGCTTGACTAGGAATAAGTGAAGGAGACTACATCCATTTGGACCAGAAAGCTTGATAATGTCATGGAGGAGGAGAGTGGAGAATTCCTCAGAGCTAAGCACCTACAGTGGAAGTGGCTGGGGGCCAGGGTGTCCTCCTTTAGCCAGCTTTGACCCAGGAGGGACTCGCTGTAGTCTGGTAGCTCTGTGGGCTGAGGTCTGGACTTCAGGGCTCAGGTCTTTGTCTGCTTTACATCATCCTCTTCTGAAAAATGAGGATCATACTATGAATTCATGGGGCTGTTTGGAGGGAGCAGGTGAACGTGACTAAGATAATCACAGGGAAAGTGCTAACTTGCAGTATGTAGTTGGTGAGTGTTTCTGCTAGGCAGATGGAGGACAGACAGACCATGATGGTCTTTATCCTAAACTTCCATTTGCCATGAACTGTTGTTTTTAGGAATTACAGATATTCCTCATTAATGACCTACCTATTTAACTACTATTTGGGCTTATGACCTGCTGATTGGACTTACAATCTGTCTTTTTTTTTGTATGATTCTGTGCATATTGATTATAAATGTCTTTTTTGGTACAGTACATCTTGTTTGTTATAGTACACTGTAATTTTTGCTGATTGTACTGTACAGTACAGTACTGTAGTTTTATGTTCTGCTATACCTTACTGTACAGCGTGTAAGAGCTATGAAAACAGAAGCAAAGCCATGAAGTTGGAGTTTCTCTCTTTTTTTTTTTTGGGTGCTGGGGCTCAAACTTGGGTCCTTGTGCTTGCAAGGCAAGCGCTCTAACCACTGTGCTAAATCCCCACCCCCCAAGTTGGAGTTTCTTTTGACCATTTCTTTGCTCTGATATGATAATGTACATACTCTAGATGATTCCTCATTTAGCAACCAATTCATTTAATGACTTAATCACAGGACTGGAGCTCAGTTCTTAAATGAGGGATGTCTGTGCAGCTGAGCCTCCACACCCATATATTCTGCATCCACAAATTAAACCAACCATAGATTGAAAATATTTTGAAAATATTATGCCTATGCTGAACATGTGCAGTCTTTTTTTTTTAAAAATCATCATTCCCTAAGCAATACATACAGTAGCTATTTATATAACATTTATATCACAACAGGTATTATACCATATTTCCCCAAAGATAACACTGGGTCTTATATTAATTTTTGCTCCAAAAGACATGAGAGGGCTTATTTTCAGGGGATGGCTTATTTTTCCATGTACAATGATGTACATTTATTTATGTGCAATAATCTACATTTATTCATGTACAAAAATCTACATTTATTCAAATGTATTCATGTCATCTTCTTCTGGAACATTATCATAACTCTCCAAACCCTGAATTCCAGCCCGAATTTCTTGAAAGTCCATTTCCTGTAGAAACACTGGCCCCAATCTCTCATGTTCAGCGACAGAGCTGTCCTCACATGAGCACCTCTCGTCCATGCAGCCTGCTCGTAGTGCATGGGCAGCAGTGCAGGCACAAATTCTTCACCCAATTCATGACCTCTTGCAGGCTGGCTTCACAAAGTTCCCATTAAATCAGTGTTAATTGAAGACTTACAAGACAGGAGAGGCAACAAAAATGACAGTTAAGAATAATGGTCCACACAAAAGTGATGAAAAATGACAAACACTAAAATTCAGAAAACGTTTCTTTTACGTCAGTGCATTAAGTATCTCGTTACAACATAAGATGAATGGAATTCTGAAGATTCATGTTAGACACAACTATGTCTGTTCATCACCAAGTGCGCACGTTAGTCATGCATTGTGTCTGTAGTCTGGTCATTCGGCAACAAGTCTCGAGTTCATCTGTTTACATAAGTGTTTAACTCTCATTCAAATATCCAACTACTTGGGTATTTACAGATAATTATAATTCATAATATCACTTATTTGAAGTATTAATGTATTATACTATATGTATATATGTATGTGTTTTATATGTCAATAATATTTATTTTTACTTAATTATATAATTCAGTATGTCCATCGTGTATTGCAATAGATGCTTGCATCCTAACTAGGGCTTATTTTCTGGGTAGGGCTTACACTTATGAGCATCCTAAAAAATCATGCTAAGGCTTATTTTCCAGTTAAGGCTTATTTTCAGGGAAGTGCAGTTAGGTAACCTATGGATTATTCAAAGTGTACAGGAGGATGTGCACAGACCCTATGCAAACCCTATGCCCTTTGGTGTCAGGGATTTGAGCAGCACACATTTCTGTATCTGTTCATCGGGGTACTGTCTCAGAACTCATGCCTCGAGGACGTCCAGGGCCGCTCATCATGCGTGACAATTCTTGGACAGGATTCCTGGAAGGACAGCTCACTTGTCCTTCCTGAGTACGACGCGGTCCGCAGCCCCTGAGGTGCCACCGCCTTGCCTGCTCCTCCTGTTCCCTGTCACACCCCACCTCTGCACCCTTTCCTCGGATGGGATCTTTCTTCTTTCCAGATATCTCCTTGAACTATGCTCAGGGCTGTCCTTGGAAGGCCAGGTGTCCAGTCCAGCAGGCTCCCACAGTGTCCAGAGCCCACCCTCTCCTTCAATCTTTACCAGAGCAGCTGGCCAGGCCTCTGCGGGACCCTGGGTGCACACTCGGGATATGGATGGGAGTCTCCCATGCAGATCACAGTCCTTGGGGGGTATGGAAAGCTGTTAGCACTGTGAGGCTTATCTCTCCTGTGTGCTAGGCCAGGAGGCAGCAGTGCCCACTGTCCCGCTCCTAGCAGGAAGGAGGTGATTTCAGCACCTTCCAATCCTTTACTTGGTTTCTGCAGATGACTTTGACTGTATCTAGGCTAGTGGCTTCCTCCCCCTCAGCTAAGTCTGATGATTCTGCCAATTCCAGTTGGCTCTTTAAAGATGAATAAAGAGCTAGCTCCATCCCCAGTGCTGGGGGATTGGATGGGAAGACCAGGAGATTGCTGGTTTCCTTTATCAAGTATCTGTCCAAATTTGGTCTCTTTTACTTGAAGTGAGTGTGGCACTCTAGCTTCACAGTAAAATACTTACGCTAGATAGTCATAGAATTCTTAGGGACCTAAAAGACTATCTAGGAAAACATGCTTAATTTATAGATGAGCAAAGCTCTGGTCTGTGCTGCCCGAGACTCCACAATGTATGCAGTATCCTGTATCACTGCAGACCTGGTTTCTCGTGGATGGTGGTCACGGAAGCACTGAGCATGTGGAGAGACACTTGATACTGTGGGACGATGTCCCCTCTGGCCCTGGAGGAGGCGCTGACCCGCCTCAGAATTGGGCTGGTTATGAAGACCATCTCAAGCTTCAGGGTTATGATTACTTAGCATTATTTCATCTCTTGAGGAGGAGATTGTTTTCAGCACTTTTTACCTGAAATTATAGTTGTATATAAGATTTTGATGATGTAATTTAAATATGCCATATACTTTAATTCTGCATAAAGTTGTACTTCTCGATGACACTGAGGTTTAGTGTTCTTAGGGAGATTCAAGATATCAGTGGATATTCATGTCCAGGTTCTGCTGCTTACCAGTTCCTGTGACCTTTGGGGTACACTTTAACTTCTCAGCCTCAAATTCCTCCTCTCTAAATGAGCAAATATGACTAATGTGCTTGGGTTCAATAAAATAGTGGTCAATACCTGGCACATGTCCCAATCAATAGATTGTTGTTATTTGTGAAAATTTCAAGTGAATAGAAGTCTTGACTTAGAAATCTATGCAAGAGATATTCTTGTTATTTATAGCATTCTGGTATATACTACAAAAATGATTTCTCATAAGTAAGAAAAATGAAATCATTTGCCTATTTGTATCAGAACATCATCATCATGTGTTATGCATAGAAATATTATGAGTCCTCATAAACTTTGACTACTCAGAGCTTTTTAGACTGTAAAATATCTGTGTTAAGTGTCAGTGATAGAAAATTGTCACATTCTTATAGATTACATTTTATTTCATTAATTTCCCTGATATGCCTTTATTATCAAAATTCATGTAGTCATTGCATAATTGCTGAGCATCTGCGATGTGTCAGACATGGAGCTGAACTTTGGAGACACTGAAATGAAAGAAGTGAGTTCTCGTCTGGGCAGAATTCAGATCTGACAGAGCTACACACAAGGTTATGGGAGACCAGAGAGGAGAGGACCCTGACCCCAAGAAGGGAGCGAAGATTAAAAAGTGTCCTAGAGAAGAAGGTGGCTCTACTAAGACTTTAGGGAAGTGTAGGAAACAGAGCAGAGGGACTTGATTCCCAGTCATAAGCCACAGGAGAGACACATGGGGAAGGTTAGGGTTAGGGTTAGGTTTAAAGTAGGGCTAGGATTAGGGTTTTATGGTTATAGTTAGGGTTAGAGTTTGGGTCAGGTTAGGGTTAGCGTTAGTGTTAGGTTAGGGTTAGAGTTAATTTTAGGGTTAAGGTTATATTTAAATTGGGGTTGATATTTATGGTTTATGGTTTGTGGTTAGGGTTAGTATTTGTGTTAGGTTAGAGTTAGGATTAAAGTTAGGGTTAGAGTTTAGGGTTAGGGTTAGGGTTAGGGTTATTTTTAAGGTAGGGTTAGGGTTAGGTTTTGTGTCAGGGCACTATGTGACTCCCCAGGTGGATCTGAGCATGAAGCCATGTGGAATGGAGTCAGGCTGGTAGTCAGGAGTGTCATCAGGTCTTCAGAGTTTTGAAGGGTTTGAAACAGAAACCAGATGTGGTCAGATGTATATTTCTCAGACAGTCTCTGGAAAATCTGGGTAGCCAGCCCTCCTGAGAGACCTGGGCTACCTGGAAGGGGTCTTATGTGTGCTCCAGTGCAGAGACAGCTATGTGAGGTTTGGGACAGGGTGTTGGAGCACTGGTGAAGACAAAGGGGTGTATTCCAGGCACTGAGGGTGTAGACTGTGCAGAAACTGGGCTTGATGGGGTAGGGGAAGGTTCTTGAATCATCAGGGAAATGACAGAAGGGTATAGTCACATATGAGGGCAGGATCTTAGGGAAGGCTCTGGTGTGTGTATTCAAGGAGTGGACCCATGGAAACACGTGGATGGAGAAGGTGATTGTGTGAGTACAACATGTAGGGAGACATGAAGTCAGAAGTGGTCACTTGAGATTTCACAGGGTGAAAGGATGAGCAAGGATGCCACACAACACCACTTGCATCTGTAGGCTGCAGCTGCCACAATCTAGATCTGAAGGAGGGAACATTCTTCAGTGGAACATGTGGTATAAAAGAATTTATTTCTCCAAATTAGGAAAGAATTTTGCTGATTTCTCTATATTTGTTTCTTTAGCAGCATAAAATTTTGGGTATAAAATATGAATCTGCTGGCCAGCTAATTGTTCACTGAATATGTGCAAGAAAATGTCCGGGATGAGCACAGCCAAGCTTTAAATCCTGCATCCTGTGGCTTTCTGTAGGCAATCTCAGAAAACACTCTTAATGTTAATTTTTAAGATGAGCTTATTTTTGCTATTGAGTCATTGGATAAATTTTAGGAAATCTATTTCTCTTTTTCTTTCCCTGAAATGAATTCTCAAAAGGCCTTTTTTTTTTTTAACTGTTCAAAATTGCTTTTGGGTGACAAAGGTTGGAGCCCCAATTAAGGACAAGTGCCAGATTTCTGAGCTTCTGAGCACTTTCCTCTGCTGAAAGAAATCAACTCTGGTGATGAAAGGAGAGTCAAATTTATACCAAAGCTGAACTAGAGCAACTCCCCAGCCTTCTCCAGGATCCAAGTGCTGCTTTTCCTCCCGAGTGGACTGTGACCGGAAACTCACGGTGCTGCTTTGTGTTCTGAGGAGGGTCTGTGTGGTGACCCAGGGCTATGCCCGGGAGAAGGTGCTGAAACTTGAAGGCTAAGAAGGGCAGCAGAAGGGCAGAAATGAGAGAGCACAGACTGGTGAGACTTGTGTGGTGAACTCAGGCCACAGGTTAGGAATGGCGAGGACACTTGTGTTTGCGAGTGACTGGATCAGTTAGGGAGACACCTGGCCTTTGTGGTAACCTGTGCCAATGGGGGAAAGTCTTCCCTGTGTGTCTGCAGGTAAGCACTATCATTCCAGGAGACAGCCTGGAGGAGAATGCTGCATTTGTATGAAACTGGCAAGAGTTCAAGGTCATCTCAAAATTACCAACCTATTTAGTTAACAGGCACTTGTTAGTGCTTCTACACTTTTTTAAATCTTGGATATATAATTCAAGCCATGGAGCATGACCATCTTGCCAGAAAATTCTTATTAACTGAGAACGTTTTCCCGTGTATTCTTATTTTTATTTTACCATGAGGAATTTAGATTATGGTTACATTTTCCCCCCAAATTTCTTTCTTTCTTAAGTCTTGCTGGGAAGTGAATATGATGTGTGGGGAGGTAGCTGGGTTATAAGACTGAGAGGTGACAGGTTTGGAAGCACAAGGTTCTGTGTAGCAGCCATTCACATCCCAGCAGTCAGGGTGAGTGCAAGTGTGACTTGCCTTTAAAAATTCAGTAGCAGCTGGCTGTGGTAGGACACACTTGTAATTCCAACACTCTGGAAGGCTGAGGCAGGAGGACCACAAGTTTGAGCCCACCCTGGACAACTCAGAGATTCAGTGAGACCTTCTTTTAAAATAAAAAGTGAAGGGGCTGTGGATTTAGCTCAGTGATTAGAGTACTTGCCTTGCAAGCACAAGGCCCTGAGTTCAATCCCCGGCACCACACACACACACACAAAAAAAGTGAAAATAAGGCTGGGAATGCAGCTCAGGGCAAAGCCTCTGGGTTTATTACCCAGTGCCAGGAAAAAAACTCAACAGAGATGAAGTTTTTTTCACACGCTCTTTCCACAGAGATCACGTGAAATGGAAAACTGGGTAGAGCCTATGACTGAAAATGGCAATTATATTTTAAAACAAAAAAGAAATAACTATTTTCGCTTTGGCATTATGATATTAAATTGTTCCAAAGAACTTTCCAGAGACATTTTTGGATTTATGTTCTTATAAACTGTTCGTAATTTGTCTAGCTTTGGGGGAACTCTTTGCTTTAAGCATTTAGTGAGCAGCACCCATTTCCTATCATACATCCTGTTCAAAATCCAGCACGTTATGAGGAATATCATCAATTATTGGTAAGTAATAAGTATTATTAATATTATTTTTAATCGTTTATCATAATTTTTATGTTGAAAGGTAATGATACATAAGAGGTTGCAAAAAAAGGACAGTGTTTACAGGTACCCTTCGCCCACCTTACTTTGCTAATAACATCTCGTGCAACCACAGTGCATTATCAACACTAGGACACTGACCTTGGCAGGAAGCTCTCTGCTCAGGTGTAGACCTTGGTCAGATTTCACCAGTTTTATTTTTATTTATTTTTTTAAATTTTATTTTAATGGTACATTTTAGATGTACATACTGTTAACATTCATCATAGGGAATTTGTACCTGTACATGATATATCTTGTTGCTTCTATTTCACCAGTTTTAAAGTGAACTTTTTTTGTATGTACAATGCCATGAAATTTGGTCACTTGTGTACGTTTGTGTAATCATAAACCATCAGAATGCAGAACCGTTCCAGCCCCACAAGCTCCCACTGGACCCTGTATCACCTCTCCCATCCCCACCCTCCAAAGGCCACCACCCTGCCATCCCCTGCTGACCTCGTCCTTTGAGAGTGGTATCTGCGGGAATCACATGGCATGGGACTCTTTGGGATTTTCCTTTTTCACTCAGCACATGGCTCTTGTGTTGCATTCAGACTGCTGCATGGACCACAATCTGCTCTTCAGTGCTGAGTTGAATTCAAGTGTACAGATGTAGCGTTTTAAAATCCATTTGCCCTCTGAAGGACATTTGTGTTCTTTCTAGGTTTTGGATGTTTTAAGTGAAACTTACGTGATCATTCATGTCCTGGTTTTTGTGTGAACATGTTTCTTACTTCTTGTTCTTTTTCTTAATATAAATGTAGAGTGCTGTTGGGGCCATATGGTGAGTGCGTATTTCATTTTCTAAGGAACCTCCAAACTGTTTTCCAGAGATATTGGACTGTTTTATGCCTCTTGTAGCACGTGAGACTCTGTTACTCTGCTCCATCAGCTCCGAGTGTCTTCAATTGCTGTGGTCTGAGTCCTTCTGATAGGTGGTTGCCAGGTCTCCTCCAGTGGACACTATTGCTAAATCTCTTCTCCAGTTCCCTTTTTCCATCTGTCTGTTACTTTTTTTAAGTGAAGCATTCATTCAATCAGTTGCCCATTTTCTTTTTTTTTTTCCAGTTGCCCATTTTCTAATCAGTGAATATGTTTTAAGGTAATTAAAGTCAGGAAAAAAAGATTTATTTATTCCCAGTTTGACTATTTCAAGTCCTCTTCATTTCCTTTTATAGACACAGCTTCTCATCTAGGCTCTCATTCTTCCCCAAACTACTTCAGAAAGTAGCAAGAAGGATGGGGTAAGTGTGTTCGAAGCAGTGGGGAGGATGTTGAGGGGGTTAATGCCAGTGTGTCTTTTACTATAATAGTTTTTTAAAACACACACAGAGAGTCATGTGACAAAGTTATGTAGAAGTCTGCCTTTTAGGGAGTCTAGAAAGCTGTGCATTATGGTGCATGCCAGTAATCCCAGTGCTCTGGAGGCTGAAGCAGGAGGATCATCATGAGTTCAAGTCCAGCCTGAAATACACAACGAGACACTCCCACACACAATAAAAGAAGGCTAGAGAAATCTTTATGGACCCAACCCCTTTGTTAAGTATTAATTTACTGTGTTATAATATCTTGGGATATATAAGAGACCAAGATTGTGTGTTATGTAGGGCTTATTAGCATCCACAGCTTTCAAATTTGGTTAAAATATTTCATACCAATATAGCTACCATAATATGTAAAAAGAGAACTTCTAACTTTTTAAAAAATTGGGTCTTGTCATGTAACCCAGGCTGGCCTCGAAATTGCCGCAATCCTCCTGCCTTCGGTTTCTGGGTGCTGGTATTATAGGTGTGCACCTTCATGCCCAACCATTTTTAAAATTTTTTATAGTGCATGTTAATTGTTGATGGATGGTTGAAACTTGCTTTCTGAGAATATTTTTATTTTTCCTTCACTTTGAGATGGTGTTTTTCACCTGCTACAGAGTCTTTGGTTGACATTGCTTTGCTTTCATTAGCAAAGTTGTCACTTGGTTGTCTTCTGGTGCACACAGTTTCTGACAAGAAATCACCCATAATATATTCCCATGTTCATCCCTGTGTGATGTTTATTTCTGCTTTCAGCATTTCTTGTTTTACCTCTTGTTTCCTTTGATATGGCAGTTAATGTGCTGGGGTGTTTTCCTGGAGTTTAAAACAAAAATTTTTTTTTAGACAGGGTCTCACTATGTAACCCAGGCTGGCCTCGAACTCGTGGTGAAACTCCTGTCTCAGCCTCTCGACTGCTGAGGTTACAGGAGTGCGCCACCACACCTGGCTTCCTAGAGTTTTGACTGCTGCTGGAGCAGTTTAGTAACTCTTGGCTGTTGCCCCTAAAACATTCTTTCCACACCCTCTTCCCTCTGGGTGTTCGGATATTTTTTCTATTCCTCTCCTATTTCCCATGTCCCCAGGCCTCTCATTCCTACCCTGCAGTGTCAGAAGCGCTCTCCCTTTTAGTTTTTTGTGGCTTTTCTTTAGAATTTTGGTTCAGTCATTTCTGTGTGATCTGTGTTCACATTCACTGGTTCTTCCTCCAGCTGTTTCTGGTCTCCTGGTAAGCTTGGTGAAAGACATCTCCTCTCTGATTATGCATATTTTATCCCTAAGATTGCTGTCTGACTCAATTTTCCTCTGTGCTGAATTCACTCAAGTGTTTATCCATCTTGTCCCCGTTTCCTTATTTAGTATGTCTAACGTGTTTATTGGTTATTTAAAGCTCCCTGCTCTATTGTTTCCACCTCTGAGTCTCCTCTGGGTCAAGTTTTGTGGATTCTTTGTCTCTCTTTATACCTGTTATTCTTTGGTGTGATTTGTAAGTTTTGGTTGAGGGATGGGTAACAGGACACACTGAGGTCATTGGTATTTTCACCTGAAAATAGGAATGCATCTCCAATAGGACCTCTGCTGTGGGAAGATGGCTCAGTCTGTCTAGTGACTGAGCTGCATTTGAAGTGTGCTGCAGCCTGCAAAGACCCTGGGATTTGCGTCTGTGCTTATGGAGGCCGAGGTGCTGGAGGGCTTGGAGCTCAGTCCCAGCTGCCCTATCTCCACATCTCACTCCTGCCTTGCCTGGAGACCAGCACTCAGAGTCTGATTGTGGGAGGAGGTTCTGCTGGCCCAGGCTGGGCCCGGGGCAGACCTGGGAGGCAGTGTGGAGGGTGGACTTGCTTTCTTCCCTCCTCCCATGGCCACTAAACTCTGACCACATCCCAGGCAGTTTTGGTGGAGAGTAACTGGAGTCTAACCTGCACCACTGCAAGACCCAGGTTGGAGGAGGATCCCTGCCCCACCTCCACCCTTACTGCTGAGCAGATCAGTTTGGAGTTTATTCCTCAAGGATCTGTGAACGTGGCCAGGGCTGAGTTAGATGCACACTTGGCATCTTGCAAGGGAAAGGCCTGGGGAAGAGGCTGTGCTCCCAGCTGTACCCTGCAGTGATCCTGTCTGCCTCTTCTCCGCCCGCAAGATCCCGGCCTGGGGGAGGAGTTTTGCCCATCTGTCTGCCTAGTCTACTACTTGCTTAAGACCTCAGTTTTCTGAGCACTCAAAAATTTATAACTTTGTATATTAGCTGGTTTTGTTGTTGTTGCTATAGTGATATTGCTTTGTGGTTTTCTATATCGTAAGTTAAAAGGAAATTCTCTAGTTTTAAATTGAATTGTATTTTTATTAGTTTTAGTTTTACTTATTTATTCATTTTTGCAGTGTTGAGAACTGAACCAGGTTTTGGAGATGATAAGCAAATTCTCTACTGCCGAACCACATCCCTAGTCTGTCTTTTA
Source organism: Hystrix cristata (assembly GCA_004026905.1). Lineage (NCBI taxonomy): Eukaryota > Metazoa > Chordata > Mammalia > Rodentia > Hystricidae > Hystrix > Hystrix cristata. The sequence goes on from PVJO010006814.1 coordinate 48,395, forward strand.
ATTTTTGATTTGCAGACTTTTTTTTTAATAGTCTAGATGCAAGTTTGCACATATTTTTTGTGTGGTCTACCTAGGTTCATTATCGCATATATTTCTTCAGAATATTTTCTCTTTATGGCCTACATCTTCATATTATTAGTAGGGTTTTTTGTTGAGTAGAACTTTTGAATTTTAATGAATCATGATTAATCATTTTTAAAATATACATATTACTTTCTGTTAGGAGATCTTTTCCTTTTTTTGATTTTTAAAAAATTTTATCATATTGGTACATTTTAGATATACATAGTGACAACATTCATAATAAGGGATTTGTACCTGTACTTGATATATCTTACTGCTTCTTTTTCTCCCATTCTCCTCCCCTCCCTTCACCCCTTCCTCCCTCCTTATTTCCTTATTCCAAGGTTGTAAAGGAAATTTCCTCTGTTTCCTTCTAGATTCCTTAGAGTTTTAATTTTTACATTTAGCTCTACCATCCACTTTGAATTGATTTTTATGCATGGTGTGAAATATAGGCTAGGGTACATATCTTTTTCCATATAGCTATCCATTTGCTAAAACTATTTTCAATTTGTTAAGCATTTTTTTCTTCCCCAGTGAATTGCTTTGGTCACTTTGTCAAAAATCTGTTGATTTTATAGGACAGATGTGTCCTTTTTCTGTCTGGTCCACTTGATTCCACATCATGTTTGAGACTCTCCCTTGTTGCCGGGCACATGGCAGTGACTGCTGCTGATACTTCAAATTCATGTGTGGGACTGAGATTTGTTCTCTGTCTACCTTTTCATGGACACCTAGACTCTTTCCAGCTGTAGACTTCTTCTTTTCTTTTTTTTTTTTTGAAACAAGAGAAGCTGCTGTGATCATCATTGTGTGAGATTTTCGTGGACCTAAGTTTCCATTTCTCTTAGACCAGTAACTAGGGATGGAAATTGCTGTTTCTTGGACATATTTTGTCCCCTAAAGCATATGAACTGTCATCCTGGTCCCAGGGAGGCCATTCTGAGGTGGCGGGACCCTCTAGGGTGGGGTCTGTGGGATGTGGTAAGGTCACGGGCTGCACCTGGATGCCCACTTGGCCAATGCTGTGTCTCAGAGGCTGAATCAGCTGCTGGAGCAGATTGTCACCACTGGGGTTCCTGATCTGGGACAGAACTGTGAGTTAAACTGGCATCATTTCCTTATAACTTCCCAGTCTCAGGTATTTTGGTACAGTAACAGCAAGTAGACTAAGAAATACAAGTCATAGTATAGAGGTATGTTTAATTCTGTAAGAAATTGCCAGGAATTTCCTGACAATGTCTGTGCCTCTTTACATTTTCACAAAAAAATACATGGGAGTCCTGATTGCTCTCAATTCTTACCAACACTTGGTGTTGTTGGTATTTCTGATTTTAAGTAAGCTTATGTTGGATGTGCAGTGGTTTCTCATGGCAATTGTGACTCACAGTCCTCTGATGACTTTAATGACACAGTCTTTTTCCTACTCCTATGGAACACTTACATATTTTCTTTTGTGAACTTTGCATTCAGGAATTTTATCTACTTTCGAGTTGCTTGCCTGTTTTGTATGAAGTTCCTTTACACGTCCCTCAGCAGACACAGGTTCCTCCCAGTTTTTTCCCTGCTCATGTCTTGACTATTAATTTTACTGAGCTGCTTCATAGAAACATGTTGTGAGGACTCATTTAAGTTTAGTCACAATGTTGATATACTCGAAGGATCCAATCGTGATTAAAACCTCTACCACTGACTGCACCCCAGCCCCAGGTATCTTAGTCTTGCTCTCAGTTATCAGTTTACAAAGAAACTTTGGAGAAGCACTGCGGAAAGATGGGGGCATTGCTTGCAACTCGTGTGAGAGTCCAGGCACAGGAATTGTAGAGTCCTGCCCAGCCAGGTCCCTGCCATCCTCGCACCTCACTGTGCCAGTTCTGGCCCACCCATGTTTTCTGCATGACATCAAAGTCAAGAAGGCTGGAGGCACAGCTCAGCAGAAGCACCTTTACCAAAACTGAATATGGGAAGAGTCTTTGGAACACCCCACGACAAGTGGCAGGTTGTTTCCTTGAAGTCCCAAGTAAGCAGCTGCACGTCATTCTTTGTGCTGTGGTTGGAACATGTAACTAGCCACAGCAATGGGACACCCCAAAGCAGCAGTCCTACACATCCAAACCACATATACAGGCATGAAGAAACTGGGTGAGGCTCATGCTGTCTGCTCTATTTCAGGGGTAATCTGAAAGGGAGACTATCCCAGCAGAATGGATGAACTAGGAAGTAAAAATAATGGGATAAACTAGGAAAGGACATAGTTCCTTCCTGGTACACAAAGATAACAGCTGGTGCACGGATAATTTGTTAATTATCCAGAGATATGTTGAGTTTTATGCTAAGTGCTTTAAATAATTACCTCGTCTAGTCCTCACCCTACTGCTCATTGAGTCAGAGCAACCCCAGATGAAGATAGAGTCCTTAGAGTCTGTAGGTGGCAGAATGGAGGCTTCAATCTCTAAGCCCCTGTGGGGATGAATCTAGCTCTTTCTGGCTCAAGACTCTGAACATTTAATCTGCAATCAGATTTAAATAATTTTTAAGAGTAGAAGCTAATGAAAATCACAGCAGCATAATGTGTCAACACAGAGCTGCAGCACAGATGTTCGTGGAAACATTTAGAAGGATTCTCAGAGCTTTCAGGAAAGCACTTCCTGGAATTGGACATTTTCTTTGCCATAGTTATGCCAAAAAAAGTGCTTCTACCAAGATGCATGATTTTTAGACCTAAATTCTTGCTAACTGTTACTGAGCGTAGACGTGAGTTTTTTGGTTAGGAGTATTTCTGCATGTGTTTAAGTTGTGATTGAGATAGAGGATGCAGACAGACAAAAGCCCTCCATAGAGAGAGCAGGCGCAGAAGGAGTCTTTGTGCTGTGGTCCAGTGGCTCCACCTGGTCACTGGGTACTGGAAGGTATGTATTCTGTGCACTCCCAATCCACATGCTACAGTCCTAACTCCTAATGTGATGCTATTAGGAGGGAGTCACAAGGGCGACTATGTCGGGAGGGTAGAGCCCCCAAAATGGAGGTAGTGTCTGTCCCCAGTGAGGACACAGCAAGAAGGTGCTGCTTAAACCAGGGCAGCGAATCTGTCACCAGACAGAGACTCTGGCAGTACTTCGGCCCTGGGCTTCCAGCCTCCAGCACTGTGAGGAGTGAGTGTCTACAGTTAGTGAGCCACATGGTCTTTGGCTGTTTATTACAGCAGCCCCCAGACAGCGAACAGCAGACACTGATGTTCACAAGCACTCACCATGCTCTGAGCGTTGTGGCAAGGTCACACAGCATCCCTGCTGATCATGCTTCCCCCTAAGTAACTGGGGGCTGTGGGATCTTAGAGATCAGAGATCTTACCCAAGGCTGAGTTAATAGCAGACATGTAGCCTAGATTTGAACTCAATGACTTAATCACTTCTTGGAACAATCTTTTTTGCATTTTGTCTCTATCTGTAAAAGGAAGTCTCTGCTTCTTTCTGGACATATTTCCTCATTAATTGGTCAATATTTTAGCTTTATTAATATTGGGACAATTTTTCCCATGTTCCCACTCTCTTGGGTTGACTCTCATTGGAAAGGCTGATGTAGGGAAGCAGAAGAAAAAGTTTGGGAATGTGTATGATATCACATCTCTAACAAACCTCATGCTAGTAAAACCTTTAGAAAATTGAACAGGACAAAGTAGGGACAGATAAAGTGAAGCATTCTAATAGGTTGCATATAGGCTCTTAGAATTTGCTTCCTCAGGATGTGGTATAGCTTCCACCAGTACAGAAATCGGAGTTAGGTAAGATACTTGGAGACTTGTACGCAAACAGAAGGAGAGACTGTACTGTTGTGGAGGTGCCCTTGCCCTCTGGCAGCAGAGTCTGGGAACAGGGTCACAGCCTCACCTTGGGACCTCCAGGGATTGACAAAGACACATGTTTCCATGGCACAGGGTGTGGGGGGATTCTCGACTTCTCATGACTTGGGGAGTATTTTGAACATGAGGTTAGCTTTCTCAGGTAGTGCTGGATACAGAGTCCAATACCATACCCAAGCACTCATGCCTGGGGCCAGAGATAAGAACTCAGTTTCTCTCCCTGAACAGCCTGGGCTCCCTGCCTCCCTAAACAGATCCCATAGGTACCTGCCAACTGAGAGTGACCTGCGCCCCATTCCTCTGCTTCCTGCGGGTTGCCACATGTCCTCTGTCCTCAGCTGGCACTCTCTGATTTGGATGTTCAGTGTATTCCCTAGGGCCTCTACGTGCTAAAATGCTTAAACTTTCACATTGTCGTTGTGTCAACCAAGCACTGAGGCAATCTGGCCCTGGGGTGAAGCCACCTGTGGGACCTGTGCAGGTGGATGTCCTGTGGGATGCTTCTTCCCATCATCAGCAAAGTTCACAGAGAAATTTGAGTTTTATTCAAAACCAAGGGCTTGTAGGTGTTTAGCATCTCTTAGAGACTCTTTAATAAACTTTCAATTTTCATACAGTCATTAAAGGAGTACACATATATATTTGCAAACAGGAATAACTAGAGTTTTTCTCAGTAGTGTTGTACAAATAGTGGTGAGATCAGCACATGTTGGCAGAACTGTTTTTTGCTGCTTCTTTAACCACCAACCATGACACAGCGGGTGGCTGGGAGCTTCAGAGCACAAGTCTCCAGCCAAAACAGATCTGCTCTTAATGGACGAAAGCCCTGTCATCAAACACAGGCAAAGACGTAGCCACCTAAATAGTATGGGAAGAAGTTTTGCTTTTTCCTCCTTCTGTATTTGAAAAGGCATCAGCCAGCCTTGGTGGCACACACTTATAATGCCAGCACTCTGGAAGGCTGAGGCAGGAGGATCACGAGTTCAAGCCTAGCTTGGGGAACTTAGCAAGACCCTATTTCAAAATGAAAAATAAAAAAGATCTAGAGATGTAGCTCAGTGCAAAGGCTTTGGATTCAATCCCTAATTCTTAAAAAAAAAAAAAAAGCATGTTTAAGGAAACCATGTATCTTGAATTTTAATTTTTTGTTTCTGTTCTATTTATCATAATGTTCATTAAAATGATCACTTATGGAAATACATACTAAATTATACCAGCATTAATAATTTTGAATAGATTAAAAGCATAATATACAATGTCTTAACAAAAAACACAATTTAACTTTGTAAATATGATCATAGTTGCTAAAATACATTTTAGCTTTTATTTGTAATTTGAAAAGATAATTTAATATACCGCATTCATAAATAAAAAGGAAAAATGATAACCTTGCAGGTACTGAAAATGCATCAAATAAAATTCAACACTTATTTATGATAAATACTTTTAGGAAACTGTATTGGAAAAGAATATCTTCAGTTATCTAAAAGGTAACTTTCAAAAAATAAACATTATACTAGTGAAACTTAAAAGGTGTTCCTACTTGCAATTAACAAAAGCATGAGGAATCCATCAGTCTTTGTTTCTTTTCACCATTTTACCAGACACCCACCCAGGGAAAAAAGAGGAAAAAAAGAATAAGAGCTGTATCTTCAAATATTAACAGTGTCTACACAAAATAGTTCCAAGAATCCAAGCACAAACCAATTCAATTAACAAATATCATCAGCAAGGGTTCATGAAACACGAATGGCCCACAAACATGGAGATCTACCTCATGTTGTTAGTGATTGAAAACAAGCATTGGGTCCTTGTCAAATTGGCGGAAGTCAGAGGAGGTCATGGACAGGCAGGGGTGCAGCCCAAAGGAATTTCAGCCATTGGTGGGGGGAATGCAAATTGGCACAAACATTATGGAAAACAGTTTTGCACATTCTAGTTAATTTGAAGTGTGCGCACCTGGTGAACATGTTCTGGAAAATTCTTTTTCATGTTCTCAAGTAAATGTATACAAGAGTGTTGATAGAAGTACTGCTTCTACTAGTAACTGGACACAACCTCAGTGTCAAACAGCAGAACAGAATGGATTATGCATTCCTACAATGGCCCAACACACAGTAGTGAAAAGGAAGCAACATGCATAATTCTCAGAACACTAGCAAAACAAATAGTGGCAGAAAAAACGTGTTCAGTACATTGCTATTGATATAGAACTAAAAAATGCAAAACAATATCACATGGAGACAAAACGCTAGCAGAATATCAGTCCACACTGTCTTTCATACTTCAGTACCACCTACCTGACTCATCATCCCACACAAGACAAGGGCCTCCTGGAACCCCGACTGGGTGCCAGTGGGGAGGAGAATGGGAACCAGGAGGAGGACTGTAGGGCCTTAGTTTCTTATAATGTGTTCTGTTGTAGACAAATGTTACATCTGGGAAAGTAGGGTGACTGTAACAGCTTTGTAGTCTCTGAGCTGTGTAAATTTAAAATATTTAATTTATAAAAATATGAAAGAAAAGATATTAATACTGGATTAAATTCTGTGGTCAGAGATGCTTGATTCTTCTTTTGCATTTCATTTGTATAAAGACATTTCAATTTAGTCATATCCAGAGAGGAAAAGTAACCAGCCGAGTCTGAGTGTACCTATGTGGAGGAGCAGCAGTGACAGGTCTGACTAACTTAGCCGTAGCCTCTGCCCCAGCTAGTTAAGCAGCAGCTCGGTTATTGTTGGAATAAAATTGCATAACGTGTTCCAAAGTCAAATAGAGGCATTTGTCATTTTGAATTGTCCTTACTAACCCATTTTCCCTTCAGGTGTCTGGTATGAAACTGCTAAATGACAAAATACTATTTTTCCATAGATTTCAATTACTGTTAGAAGGAAGATACTCAACAGGAATATTTGGTGGAGTCTGCCTGATGTTGTAGTCATATTTCTGTCACTGAGACACAATACTCAACACCCAGAGGTCACTGCAGAGATCTCTGGGTGCCAGGAAATTCTTTCCTAGTTGGCCCTGAATGAGTTGGGTTCCCTGAGGCTCTCTTATCAAATCAAAGTCTTTTAAAGAAGTTTATCTTTACCCTTTTACACACCTGAGCCAGGGAAGGGTAGGGTCTTGCTGTAGGGCATCTTTTCTGTTGTTCTGATGCAAAGTGTTTGGTTTTTTTTAATGCTAGTCTTTTTGGTAGCCACACTCTTTTGCTTTAACTTTACAGGCTCTTTCTTTTTGGCAAAATTGAAAACTTTTTCAATGGGTATTTTCCTGATTCTCACAGTAGATCATGCTAAAAGCAACAAGGAGTACTCATGTTACAGCCTGAACATTGGGCTGCCTTAACACCCGATTAAATAGTCTGCCATCTTAGTCTGAGTCTCCCCCAAAATCTCAGGACATGAGCAAAATGTAGACAGATTTTCTTTTTTAATTTTTACTTCTTTTATATTTATTAGTACATATTTGTAATACATAAAGTTTACATTTCTTGTGTGAGTTTGTATATGCACATAACATACCTTAATTCCTTTTGTTAAATCTCCCCTCCTTCCCCTTTCCCTCCATCTTTTGATTGCCTTCCCATTTGAGAAAGATCTCTCTCCCTACTTCCTGTCTGTTATTTTGCTCTGTATTTATAATTTGGGTTTTTCATATATGAAAAACTGTGAAATATTTAAGCTTGTATGTCTGATTTATTTCACTTAACATTTTGGTCTCAAGGTGCATATATTTTCCTGCAAATGACTCAAATTTATCTTTCTTTATGGCAGAATAGTACTCCATTCTTTGTAAATACTACATTTTCTTTATCCATTCGCCTGTTGGTGGACATATAAACTGCTTCCAAGATTTAGCTATTATGAACTGTACTGATGTAAACATGGGTATGCATGTATCAATGTAATATGATGTGTTTAACTCTTTCAGGAAGATACCTAAAAGGGGAATGGCTGGGTCAAATGCTGATTTCCATAGTGGTTGTATTAGTTTACATTCCCACAAACAATGTAGAATGTTTCCTTTTCTCACAAAGCTTTGCCAGCATTTGTTATTGTTTGATTTCTTGGTGATTGCTGTTCTTTCTGAGGTAAGATGAAATTTCAGTGTTGTTTTAATTTGCATTTCTCTAATGGCCAGTGACATTGAACATTTCTTCATGTATTTATTGGTCATTTGTACTTCTGTGAAGTGTCTGTTCATTTCACTTGCCCATTTTTTTAACTGGGTCTTTTATTTGGGAAAGTCTAATTTTTTTGAGTTCTTTATGTATTCTAGATATTAGTTCTCTGAGGAATAGCTGGCAAATGTTTTCCCCATTCTGTAGGTTTTATTTTCACTCTGCTGGTTGCTTTTTTGCTATGCAGAAATTTTTAATTTGATATGATTCTATTTGTTGATTCTCAGTACTATTTCCTGTGCAACTGGGTTTCAGTTCAGAAAGTCTTTGCCTATGCCTATGCCTATGCCTTCAAGAGTTTTTCATATTTTACCTTCCAGCAGGTTTAGTGTTTCTATTTTAACAATTAGTTCCTTGATCCATTTTTATTTTAGCTTAGTGCATGGTAAAATATATGGGTCTAGATTTAAACTTCTGCATGTGGATAGCCATTTATTAAAGAGGTTATTTTTCCTCCAGTATATGTTTTTGGCCCATTTGTCAAAGATCAAACAGTTGATATGCTTGGGATTGTTTCTGAATCCTCTGTTCTGTTCTATTGATCCTGATATCTGTTTTTGTGCTAGTATCATGCTGTTTCTATCACAGTAGCCTAGTACTATAATTTAAGGTCTAGGGTTATGATGCCTCTCATTTTGCTCTTGTTATCTAGGACTACTTTTGCTATTTTGGGTCTCTTCTGGTTCCATATGAATTTTAGGATTGCTTTCTTCAGTTCTCTGAAGAATGCTGTTGGTATTTTGGCTAGGATTGTATTAAATCTGTATATCAGTTTTGGAGGTATGGCCATTTTGACTATATTGATTCTCCCTACTCAGGAATGGAGTAGCTTTCCATTTCCTTTTTCAGAGTACCATAGTTTTGTTTCAAAACATCTTTCACTTCTTTAGGCTAATTTATAAGTATTTGATTTTTCTTGGTGCTATTGTGAATGTTTTTTTCATAATTTCTTTCTCAGTGGGTTCATTATTGGTTTATAGGAGTGCTAAACCAATGATTTTTATGTGTTGATTTTTATGTGTTGATTTTTGTATCCTGCTACATTGCTGAATGTGGTTATTAATTCTAGTAGTGGATTTTTTTGAGGGATCTGCTGTGTAAATGATCATGTCATCTGCAAATAATGATAATTTGACTTTTTCTTTTCCTAAATACAACCCTTTTATTTCTTTTCCTTGCCCAATTGCTCTTGTTAATGTATTGCATACTATATTGATCAAGAACAGTGATAATGGAATCCTTGTCTTGTTCCTAATTTTAGAGAAAAAGTTTTCAGTTTTCCCCATTTAATATAATGTTAGTAGTAGGTTTGTCATAATTGGCTTTTATCAGATTAGGATAAAGTCCTTCTATACCTATTTTCTTCAGGTTTTTTATTATGAATGATAGTGATAATCCATGGATTTGGATTTTGTCAAAGGCTTTTCTGTATCTATTGAGATGATCACGTGATTTTTGTCCTTGGTTCTGTTTATGTGATGAATTACATTTATTGATTTGCATGTGTTGAGCCATTGCTGCATCCCTGGGATGAAGCCTCCTTGGTCATGACATGTGGTCTTTTTGATGATTGATTGCATTCTGTTTGCCAGTATGTTGTTGAGAATTTTTGCATCTATATTCATTAAAGAGATTGGTTTATAGGTCTCTTTTTTGATTGTTGGTACTGGGGATTGAACCCAGAGGCTCTGAGCTATGTCTTCCTACCATTTTTTCATTTTTAAATTTTGAGACAGGATTTCCTCTAAGTCATTGTGTTGCCTAGGCTGGGCTGGAACTTAATATCTTCCTGTTCAGCCAGTCAGAGTGCTGTCAGTACAGGTGTGTACCACCACACCTAGCTCGATCTCTCTTTTAAAGAGTTGGTGTTAGCCCAGGTTCTCAAGGGAATTCACCTCATTTATCCACTAGACCATAATGCAGTTTGTGTTAGTCTGGTTGGGTGAGCTGTGTGTTAGGTGTGCAAAACTTGTGCAAGTCTTTCTATAAGTGTTGATCTGTGCTTGGTTTTGTGGTAAAGTGAGGCTGGCTGCTCTGAAGAGAGGGGGAAGAATTCTGGCCTCCACTCGGGCCCCTGGATCATTCTGATCCCCAGGGCTCCAACTCTATCTACAGTCTGAAAGTGTGGGCCTTTTGAGCGCTCTGGTGGCCAGTGTGGTCACGTGGGAATCAGTGATGTGTTTAGCTACTCATGTCTCTTTAGGGCCAGAGCCAGGCTCCTGCTGCAGGGGGAAGGGTATTTTCTATCACACTGTTGTCTTTCTATCAAATCAGGATGGTTTACAGCAGTCCCCACCTGAGGGTGCATCTGAGACCCCAGCAATGCCTGCAGATCATGGAGTAGCAAATATATACTTCCGTTTTTCCATGCACATTAACCTATGATGTGGTTTGATTTAAGTTTTGGCTTTTTTATTAGTACATGTTTGTAGTACATAATGATTATATTCATTATGGGGAGTTGGTACATGTACATAACACAGCTTAATTATTTTCACATTCCTCTTACCTCTCCTCCCTCACCACTCTGTCTCTTGGTCTCTTTCCCTTTTTGCAAAGGCTCAGTAAAGAGATTTTAAAAATTCTAATAATAAAGCAGAACAATGGCAGCCATATGCTGTAATAAAAGTTATGTGGATGTGGTCTCTCTCAAGACATCTCACTGGACACTACTCACCTTTCATCCTGGGATTACATGTGGTGATGGTGCTGTGACCAGTGAAGCCAGGGGCTGACATAAGCCTCCAGACACAGCGGTGGCTACTGAAGATCAACCATGTCCTGAGAAGGGTTATCTTTGCTTGGAGCTGTATGATGTGAGATGTCATCATACTGCTCAGAACTGGGCATAATGTAATACATGTGGGTTGTCTGTGAGATTTTTCCATGTGCTATTTTTGGGCTGCAGTGGACTGTGGGTGACTGAATGTGTAGAGAGAGTATGAAGAAAAAAGAGTCTCCCTGTGAGCTTAGAGAGATGTGGGGTGGCAGGAGGGCTATGAAGACACCATGTGCCCATCCAGGAACAGGATATAGGCATTAGAACTGGCCTGGGACTGGAGAGCCGCTGGCTTCTTTTGGGGCTTTCTGTGGGTGCGACTGGAGGGAGCAGGTTGGAACCCTTGGGCCAACAGGAGCTGAGCCCTGGAGCAGTGGATACAGGGTGACAATTTAAGTGGTGTTTAGATAGGGCTTGCCTGGGGACACTGTAGATGTGGTGAGAGTGGGCTGGGGTCTGTTTCCTTCATAGGGATGGAGTCTTGCCCTGGCAGCTGCAAGCAGAGCGGCTCTGGGAGCTTTTCCTTTGGGCTCTCCACTCAGACTGTGCCACAGTGCTGGGGACCTGCTGAGTTGCCCTGTGCCTCTACACATCTGGACTCCTGACCAGCCTGCCTGTGCCGTCCAGTGCCCCAGACTTACCCAGTCCCCACTGCCCTGCACACACAGGGAGCCAGTGTCTGGATGTCTCCTGCCTCAGGCCACTTCACTACCGTGTCACACAAGATTCAGAGAGGCTGTCCAGTACCTGTCTGCTTCATCTGTGGCCTAATGCTCTCCCTCTATCTCTTTACTCTTTCCACAGGGGTCTAAAGCACTTTGGTCATGAATCTTATCAGTGAGGTACAGTCTTCCTTAGGCATATGCAGGTGACTGGCTCCAGGGACACCAAAGCACTAAGGTGGCCAAGCCCCTGCTAAGAAATGGAGAAGGATCTGCATATAACCTGTGCATAGCCTCTTGTTACTGTAAATCATCACATTATTTATAACACCTAATACACATACATGCCATGTAAACCATTCCATACTGTATTGTCTAGAGAATAAAGACAAGAAGAGTCTGTACATGCTCAGTATAGATACAACCATTGCAGGCTTAACTACTTTCATATTGGCTGTTGGTTGGACAGGAAACCTTGGGCACAGAGGGCTGGCTGTAATTTCCTGTATGTTTTTGTTGGTCATGCATTTTGAATACACATTCACCTTTTTAGTACATCTTATCGTTTGTTCCATATTTGAAGCAGTAAACCCTGGCTTCCATGTTTCCTTCTGGACCCCGGAGATTGTCTTCCATGCTCTGTGGAGGTGTCACCTGTAGACCTCCACCAGGATCTGTCCTCCCCGGTGCCTGGTTTCCTCCTACTCACAGAGAAATTGGGATGTTTATTAAACCAACATGCACTAAAGGTGTTACCGTGTAGAGGAAATGAGCAGTTCAGGCTGCACCTCTTCACACAGGGGTTGGCTTGCTGAGGCATGAAGCTGCACTCGCCTGATGTGTGTGCGTGTGTGTGTGTGTGTGTGTGTGTGTGTGTTACTGGGGATTGAAACCAGGGCCTTTGCACTGAGCTACATCCTCAGCACTCTCCCCTTTTTTATTTTGAGGCAGAGTGTCACTAGGTTGCTAAGTTGCCCAGGCTGGGCTCAAACTTGCCATCCTCCTGCCTCAGCCTCCCAGGTGTGACTTTGACTCAGCCCTAATCTCTGGATCTGCATTTACACAGAAGTACAGTACTGTAAGAAATTAGTCAGTACTCTGGGTCCTTTGCTACTCGCTAACCCTAAGTCTATGTGAACTTAGTATGTATTTATAAGGATTAATTTAACTGGCGTTCAGATAGGTGTGACAGAACACTTGATGGGTGCTTGAATTGTTTTCATTCTTAAGCTATTACAGTCTGAGCTATATGAACAATCATTTGCTTATATTTTACCTCTTTTTACTTTTGGAGGATGAATTCCCAGAAGTATAGTGCTGGGTTCCAGGACCTGGGTTGGTAGTTTTTATAACTATAGATATTTCCATTTCTTGCTTTTTGGGGATTGTGCCAATTTACCATTTCCCCACAAATGTATTCACAGGTGGTTTCCCACAGCCTCATCAGCACAGTGTGCTAGTACCTTTTGGGACTTGACTCTGTGCCCAGAGAAAAAGGGTGTCACAAAGTAATTTGAATTTTCTTATAGTGCATGTGCGACTTTACATATGCTTAGCAACCATTTGCTTGGATGTCTGTGAAATGTTTGCTCAGATTCTTGTCTAAATCCCATGAATAGGGGAAGGGCCAGTTAACCTTGACATTTACACAGAGGATATTAGGCTATGTCACAAGCAGCAGGGTGATCTCCAAGGCTGGGAAGTGAAGAATATCTTTTGTGTAAAAGGGGTGCCCCAAGAATAATATTGATATTTTCCTTTGTGTGCAAAAAGAAAGTCTGGAAAGACACAAAAACCCCTACCGCACGGTGGTGGATTTGGGGATGGGGAGCATCATGGGAAAGACGTCACAGGGTGTTTTTTAAACAATATTGTTCCAAAAGGTACTAGCACACTGTGCTGATGAGGCTGTGGGAAACCATCTGTGAATACATTCTCTATTTAAATAAGAAAAAAAAAACAGCATATGACATTGACTTGAAAACAGTATGAATTTTGAGTCCCATTCTAGACTCTGTGCCAAAGGCAGACACTTGTGCTACATCCTTCTCGCTCCATGGAGAGGTCTGCAGGTGGTAGCCAGGGTCCTGGGGTGGGACAGAACTTGTGGGCGTTTGCCAAGAGGTGCATGTGCCCGCATTGATGTGTTCACATGGAGCGCACTTCTGGGGCGTCAGCACAAAGCATCCACACTTCCTGAGTTTCACGTGTGCACTACTCTAAAGGAGTTAACCTTGGAGTCAACATTAGAGGAAGACTGGGGTCTTGCGTCTGAGGAGGCTGAAACACCATGCCTGGGTCAAGGCTTCAGAGTCACGAGGTTGATCGTGACACCTGCCCCATGAGCAGCTGTGTAGGAAGGGAGCTCGGACTTCAAGGTTGGGGATGCCTCCGCATCCCATGCGTCCTTCGGTCCTAAGAAGGCCCGGTGAACGCTCGGGGGGGGGGGGTGGTTCCAGCCAGCTGTCGTGAGCACCAAGCACATATCCGAGGCACCTGCAAAGCAGCTTAACAATTTGACAATTTTATAACAGCACTGAAATACTCATTGGGGGAATCCTGAGCCTCACTGATCTTCCTTGCACAAACATGTGTTCGGATATGGTTTTCACTTTGAATTCCACGTGAACTGAGAGTTAAAGACCACATTGTTTTCGGTAATCATGAGCCCTGAACACCCTGCTGCGAACGCTTCTGAACCAGCAGTCACGCCTTTTGCTTTGTGTGCCACTAGACCAGCCTTCTTTCCTACGTTAAGCACAGCTCAGCAAGGGCAGAGACAGGTGTTCGGGCCATTCTCCTCAGACAACCATTAAGGGCTAGAGTTCCGCAAAACCCTCAAAATCCTCCTCGCTTCAGAACTGCTTCAGAAAGTGTCCAGAACAACAGCATGAGTGTGTTCAAAGTGAGGGGAGGGTTTTGAGGGATTAACGGCAAGGTGTCTTCTACCGTAATAAAGTTTTAAAAATTTAAATACACCCTATTTTTTGACCACACCCAGTATATGTTAGTAAACTCAGGTTAATGTTAGAAGAATACAGTCCATTCATGGGCAGGGGTAGGGGTGGACCAGAAAGGGCTCTTACACAACAGACTAGGAGGAGATGCCCCGTGGCTTGGCTTGGCTGGTAACACAAGCCACTTGGAAACACTGGAAATGTGCCTCTGCCACCTCCCCTCTCCTGAGGCTCTGTTCTCGTGTCTCACATCAAGCCCACCACCAAGCTGTCCCCTCAAACACTCCTGCAGGAGATGCATCCAGATTCATGTGGCCGCAGTCATCTTGGTGGGAGCCTCTGTTTGTCCAGGTGACCCTGGCCTGCGTCCAGACCCTGGCACACTTGAGTTGGCTGAGTGAGGCGCACTGTTCTGGCGCCGAGCTGTTCCTGGCTGATGCTGGGCATGCGAGCTCTTGAGAAAGGCCAGGTGTGGTTCAGGTGCCAAGGTCCTGCTGGCTGGCTCAGCATGTCGATGCCTCCCCCTGACTTACTATGCCCAAGACACTGAGCCCTAGCATCTTTCTGCCTGTCTTCCATACCTCAACGTCCTCCACCTTGGGCAGCTGGTTCTTGTCTGCCAGGACCAGGCTTCTTTAAAACAGGCAAATTGTGGGCTCCTCTAGAGGCCACCATCCCCTGCGGCAGATCCCCCAGCCCCTACTTCTCTGGCCCTCTGTCACTCAGCCCTTCTGGTTCTCTCCGGCCTGAGAAACTCGACCCCAGGATTGACAGCTGCTTTGAGATTTATCTGCACTCATGAAACCTGGATGAACTGACAGTGTGTCCTTTTATTCCTGTTCAGGTGCCACTTTTCCACATCTGACATCTTGTCTGTCTGTGGTTGATGGCAGCATACAATTTTCTGGTGACTGCATCTGCCTTTCAGACTCACCTGAGGAGGAGGTGGAATCTTTCTTATCCCATCTCTGGGCCTCCAGGAACAACCTGCTGCTTGGTGTGTTGTTTTGGTCTTGGTTTTCTCATAGCCCACCGCCCAGCTGCAGGGTGAAATCTCTCTCTCTCTCTCTCTTTCTCTCTCTCTTTCTCTCTCTCTCTCTCTTTCTCTCTCTCTCTCTCTCCCTCCCTCTCTCCTCCTCTCTCCTCCTCTCCCTCTCCCTATTCCACAAAATTTATTTGCCACACTTCCTTCAAATAAACAGTTTTCCTTTGACCTTCATGCATTCCCACATAGGAACCAAATGGATTAAATTATTTATTTTTACCTGTGAACTTTATGTTTCCAAAGCATGAGGAAATTTAACCAGGCATGGATTTTAGGGCCAAGTGACCCTGACCTGAGTCTACACCCTGACACATCTGAGTGGGCATTGAGTGAGCAAATATGATTCACAGTGAAAGTTCATTATTAGTGGAAACTCCAAGGTGATTATTTGACTCTATCTGCTTCCAAAAATATTTGAAATGCTTTAGACAAGTCAGGCAGGAAGAGGGTAGGTGAGAGGGTACTGAACACTGAATGGCCCTGAGATAGTCATTGGGCTGAAGCTATCAGCACCCCGGGGTTAAAAAGACTGGACGGCTTCTGCCTTTAGCTGTTTGCTGCTATGCTTTGGATAAGTGGCCCCTAGAGGCCCATCCACACGTCGAGGGCCTGGTCCTCAGCTTGGTGCTGTTGGAAGGTGGTGGGACCTCCAGTAGGGCATTAGGATCGTGCTCTTCACAGGGACTGTGGGACACAGGTCTCTTCCTGTCTCTCTCTTTGCTTTCTGGCTGCCATGAGGTAAGCAGCAGCCTCTGCCGTGTGTTCCTGCCAGGACGTGTTGCCTTGCCAGGCCCCCAGGCAATGAGGCGGCTGCTTGCTGACTGAAACCTCTGGATCTGAGAGCCAAAATAAACCTTTCGTCCTTTTAAGTTGGTTAAACATGTGTATCTCTCAAAGTGATGGAAAATTGACTCGCACACTTGCCCAGCTTCTTGAACTTCTCGAGACAGGCTGTTCTGACCTCCAGCTTGGAAGGGCACTTGAGAGAGCTTGCTAGCTATCCATGGAGAGCTGTTGGTCCTGGCCTATAGCTCTCAAGTTTGTATTACCACATGTGCTTTGTATTCTGTCCTTGTTTCAGGCACATCATTTTATCCCCCTAGTAACGAAGTTGTACAGTGTGCACTTACAACAAGACTTTTCACACAGGAGCACTAATGGGATTGTCCTCCTGTCCACAGGACAAGGAGAGGGTTGGGAGCATTAGTATTTGTGGTATTGAGGCAGGAAGGCAGGGCATGGTGAAACTGGAGGGGGGAGTGTGATCAGATCCCAGGACACATGTGCAAAACAATTTTCAGGACCTGACTTGTGGGCTTCTTGCAAGAACCTGTGATGTGTGGAATGAACAAAAAGAGATAGTTGCCATTAAGTACTTGCTCTTGTACCTCTTCATGGCAGCCCACCCTTTGCTCCCAGGGTGTATTTTTGTTTTATATTTTTATTTTTCCTTTCTTTTTACTTGGCCCAAATTCACTCTGCAGAGGCAGTTTCTTCCTTACCCGTCGCTTTTAATTTTTCCTATCTCAAATAAATGTGAAACTTTGTCACCATTTTTGTTCGTTTTGTTCAATTCTTTGTTTGAGATGGAAAGAACCCAGAAACCACCTCTAGAAGGAGACTCCAGCACCCCCAAACCTAGTAAGAATATGTTATGTTACTCTGTCCCATGACATGGTCTATCTCTTGATGGTATTATCTTAGTGGATCTTACAATCCGGATCAATGATCCTATGGGTACTTGCTGCAGGATATCATCCTTCGGAATGCAGCCCTGAGCTCTGGACTCCGGAAGGCATAGATGAAGGGGTCAATGACTGCATTACACATGATCAGCATTCCGTTCACCTGGAAGAGGGACATGTAGCAGGCACAGTAAGGGTTGCTGGGACAGAAAGTCATTAAGAGGATATGAAGGATGAAAGGGGCCCAACAGAAAATGAAGACCCCCAGCAGGATGGTCAGGGTGATAGCCCCTCTCATGTTGGCTCTGGGAAGGGTGGAGGTGTTCCTGGCATGGGAGCGAGCCAGCAAGAACATGTGTACATAGAGGCAGAGGATAAAGACCAGCATCAGCGGGAACAAGGACGTGAAGGTGAGCACTGTGGGGACATGGTGGGAGAAGATGACCATGGCAATACCACTCCCGGTGCAAAAGGTCCAGATGACTGCCAGGACAGTGATGGTGCGACTCACAGTCACAATGCTGTGGTACTGCAGGGCATGGAAGATGGTGATGTAGCGGTCGACAGCAATCGCTGACAGGCTGAAGATGGAGCCAAGAAGAGAGAGGATGAACATGGTGTCAATGACGTCATCCACTGTGGTTTCAAAATTGCCATGGGACTTGAGATAGCCTATGTTTCTGAACATGATCAGGATGTTTTCCAAGATCTTATACAGGCTGCCCAGCATGTCAGATATGGCCAAACTACAGATGAAAAAGTACATGGGGGACTGGAGGCTCTTATTCTTGATCACAGCAAGGAGGACAATGAGGTTTTCCAAAACTCCAGTGATGGAGATTACAAAAAATATCTCTTCTGGCAAATCCACACGGGGACAGTCTGAATTATTTCTTGCTGTGTCACTGATGTTTTCATTCAGGTGGATAATATGCTTCATTTCTCCTCTGTGGTTAAAACGGTGATGTTAACGTGGTCTCACAGAGAATTTGGTTGATTCTTCAGAATGCCTTCCTATTTGTAGCACTGGAGAGCTGAGGATAAAACCACCCAGCAGCCTGAAAGAGAACACATGAAATAGCCATTGCAGGCTAGACTGCAAGTTTTGTAAAAGTCACATTTGCTTTATGATAACTCTATATTTTACCCTCTGTAAAATACCACAGTGTACTCATTTAAATACAACAACTTACTTACCCCTCACCTCAACCCCTTTGTGAAAAATCAGTGCAATTTTGAGCCCTGAGATAATGACAAAGGCATCTCTGTCCTCTGCCCTCCCTGCTGATCTTCCTGGGAAGGCAGAGGCATGTGCTGTAGGTCAGAGCCAAGAGCAGCCACAGCTGTAACAGAAAAGCAAAGGCAGTGAAAGGTAGCAACAAGAGCATACAGTCCACCCTGCTTTGACATGGGGGTAGCGATGGTGGCAGCAGACAGATGAGGTGGTCTGTCCTTCTGTCTTCATTGCTCCTCTTTCTGCCCACAGCCTGACCATACAGCTGTGGGCTAATGGCAAAGGATGAGCCATTCAGAGAATGACTGTGCCACGATGCTATTATTTGTTCTTCAAGAGCTCTCAGAACCTGGGTGTGGTAGTGCATGCTGTAGATCCAGCTGCTCAGGAGGCTGAGGCAGGAGGATCACCTGAGCCCAGGAGTTAGAGGCCAGCCCGGGCAACTTGGCAAGGTCCCTTTTCAAACAGCAAAACAAAACAACCTGTCAATATAATAAAGACTGTGTATGACAAACTCATGTCCAACATCATATAGAATGGGAAAAACTGAAAGCATTTCTTCTAAAATTAAGAACAAGACAAAGTTTTCACTCTTACCATTCTTATTTGATGTAGTACAGTACTTGAAATTTTAGCCAGAAATATCAGGCAAAAGAAATAAATATGAAGGACACAAATAGGAAAGACGAAGTAAAATTGGTTCTGTTTGCAGGTGATAGGAGCCTTTATTCAGAATTCTAATGTTTTTTTTTGTTTTGTTTTGTTTTTTTGTGGTGCCGAGGATCAAACTCAGGCCCTTGTGCTTGCAAGGCAAGCACTCTAATCACTGAGCTAAATCTCCAGCCCCCAGAATTCTAATGTTTTTGCCAAAAGACTTTTACTACTAATAAACAAATTCAGCAAAGTAGCAGGGTATAAAATCAACACACAAAAAATCAGTAGATTTTCTATACACCAGTAATGAACTCATTGAGAAAGAAATCAGGAAAATGATACCATTCACTGTAGCCTAAAGAAGACAATGCCTAGGAATGAACCTAACCAAGGAGGTGAAAGATCTTTGCAAAGAAAACTTTAAAACATAGAAGAAAGAAATCGAAGAAATTAGAAGATAGAAAGATCTCTTGATTAATATTGTTAAAATGGCCATATTACCAAAACCAAAATGCCATTCCCATAAAAATGCCAATGCCTTTTTTTAATAGAACTTGGAAAATCTATCTTAAAATTTATATAGAAGCACAAAATACATCCCCCACCAAAGCCAAAGCAATCCTGAAAAAATAAGAACTATGCTTGAGTCATCACATTACTTGATTTCAAAATATACTTTACTATTAGAGCCATTATAACAAAACAGCATAATACTTATATAGAAATATACACATAGCCCAGTGTAATGGAACAGAGAAACCCAGAACAAACCTAGGCACCTACAGTCATCTGATTCTTGGCAAAGGAATCAAAAAACATGCAGGGGAAAAGATAGCCTTTTTAACAAGTGGTGTTGGGAAAGCTGAATATCTGCATGTGGAAGATTAAAACTAGATCCTTGTCCGTATAGCTGTGTTTATTATAACACTATTCTCAATAGCCAAGACATGGAATCAACCTAGGTGCCCATCAGCAGGTGAATGACTAAAGAAAATGTGGTGTATACACACATGGATTATTAGTCACCCATAAAGAACAGAGTCCTGTCATTTTCAGCAAAATGATTGGACTTGGTGGATATTTTATTAAATGGAGTAAGCCAGACATAGAAAGACAAACACCACGTGTTCTCTTTCTTATGAGGAAGCTAAAAAAGCAAAAAGAAAGTCAATCGAAATGACAAATCATGATCATTGGTGATTAGGAGGTGAGCATGGACAAAGGAAGGCTGAATTTGACCAGTGCAAACTTCATGCATGTGTGGAAATATCACACTGAAGCCTTTATTGTGTACAATTAGTACATGTTAATGAACCAGTTTTTGGGTTGTGTTGTTGGGAATAAAACAGATACAGAAAACACTGCTGCTCCCCAGTCTAGCCAAGGAGTGCAGCCATACACATCAGGAAGAGAGCAGGTCACCAGCAACTCGGAGCCCTGGCCACTACCTGGTGAAGGTGCTGTGGATTTAGTCTTTCAAGTGAAATGTAATCCCCTTCAATGCTCCAGTTAAGTATAAGGTGTAAAATTATCCCAATTTCCTGCTCTCTACCTATGAATAAGAAATGTGAGACTCAGAAGTTATGCAGCTTGCTCTAGATCCCCAGCAGCTAAGCCTGCTTTGCCACAGGCCCAAGCTCTGGTCATACCACAGAGGCTGAGCACCAGCAGTAGGAGCCATAGGACTGCAGTCCTAGGTCCAGCTCTGAGCCCACATGGCAAGGAGGGGCCTGTGGGGTACAGAACGGTAGGAGGAGCTGGACACTGTGGGGATGGGGCCTTGAGGCCACTGTGATGCTGAATGAAACAAAATACCATCATAGTAAGACTTGGGGATATTATTAAACAATACTCTGTTGAAAGAAGTAAGAGCTGTCCAAGGAAGGACGAATTTCTAATGGGTTTACTGCTCCTATGCTGGGTTGGGAGCAAAGATACCGGCTCATGTCAGCTCGCCTAGAGAAGACCAACAGTGAAGGCCTGGCTTTGCACACGGCAGTCTCATTGATGGCGACTGTGAGTCCACAGTGTGGATGGTGACTATCTCTGTCCATAGTGTTGATGCTGACTGACTCTGTACATAGTGTTGCTGGTGACTGAATCCACTGTTGATGGTGCCTGTCTTTGTTCATAGTGTTCATGGCAACTGTCTGAGTCCTGGGTGCATTAATGGTGACTATTCTGTGATCTCTATTCTTCAGATGTTGTAGGGATCCCTTAGGACCAGGTCCAGGAAGCTGTTTTTTGATGGTGCAGGCAGAGGAACCTTTGCGAGTTTATGGTCTTGTTCTGAGTTATACTATGAGGTCCATTGCTCACAGCATAACTTCTTATTTGATATTCACAAGCAGATTGGAAATGAGGCAGGCATGGCAGTGAGCAGAGGAAGGTTCTGAAGTGGTTTCCTTGGTGGGGATCAGGACAGGGGACCCTTTTAGATGGACATCAGTGCTCTCCCCACCCCTCTGGCTGCCTCAATCTCCCCTGCTGCAATCTCCCCTTTCCCTCTTCCTGCATGATGCCCCCCATGGACTTCCCTGACTTGGCTGGCACTGCAGCTCAAGCTCTCCTGAGCCGTTTTTGTCTGTGTTGTTTGCACATGTTCTCTTTTCCCAACATGTCTGGCTCCAGATTGTCCACATGTTGCTACCTCTTTGCTTGGTGCGTGCATACTTTGAGTTAAACACTTACATTAATACCACCATCTAAATTTTAGTACCCTGGCTCCTCATCACTGGAGAACAAAGCACAATCTCCTTCAGACATCATTGCACACTTTCTTCATCGTGTCCTTCTTATCCGGTTCCCCCGTTACCCTGAATGCCCTGGGCCTTGCCTGTATCCGCTCTGTACACAGTAGGGTTTCCACATTTCCAACAGGATTTCTACTGCACCTTCCATGCCTTGGGGCAGACTCTCCTCAACTGCATCCCTGTCCCGAGGGAGAATGAGCTCACACCCACTCTATGGTGCTATAGCTCTTCCTTCTTAGTTCTATGGTGCCTTTGCTTACATCACAACACCCCTGAATGGGTTCTTGGTTCTTGGGGTAAGTCCAGCAAAGAAGAGGCCTTTGGAGCACAGCAACCATATTTCGTACAATGCATGAAGGCGCTGCCTAGACTGAGCAGAAAGGTTACGTTCAAAGTGTGCGGAGCATCCAGTATTCAGATGAGAATCTACCCAGCTGAGTCAGTGAGATATCTGAATGACTTTTACACATGACGACCAGTCCAAGACAGTGAGGCCAATGTGTTTCGAGCAAACATCTCTCTGTGAAAGGAGGGGTACAGGGCCCCGAGACAGTGCCAGGTTCCTGAGCTGTGCACCTCTCTCCCTAGCTGGTTCTGCCCCTTGCTGCCCTCGGTCCAGGCAGGGTATCCCAAAGGCAGAGTCAGGGCTCTGCAGATGGAGCTCCCATCATAGAGCTTGGAAGGAGCTGCCTTGCAGGGTGTGTCTTGGGCCTGGGGCTCCAGAGACCCTGCTTTGACTTCTGCTTGCATAAGGCCAACTGGTGGAGCTCGGCTAACACTGTTGATCATACTACATCACGAGTAGAGCAGCACAGTCCTTCTCGTCCCTGCCCACCCTTGTGCAAGAGTGTGGTGCCAGCACCCACTTATCCTCCCTGTCTTCCCTGCTGGGCTTTGTGTGTATGTGCGCATGTGTATGTATGTGTGTGTGCATGTGTGTATGTATGTGTATGTATTGTGAATGTTTATGTGTGTCCATGCATGCACTTATGAATGCAGGTGTATATGTATGCATGTGTGTATGTTTCCCATTGTATGATGTGTACATCAATGTACATGTGTATAGATGTGTTTATATATGTGGCATGTGTATGTGTGTGTGTGTATATATAATGTATGTGCATATGAGCTTGTGTGTGTGCATGCACATGTGTATATGTTTGTGCGTGTGTGTCTATATGCATGGTGTGTATATACATTTATGCATGGGGCACAGTAAATATTTAAATTAAAATTTATTGTAGTAAAAGACACATTGCTATCAATCCACCTCAAAATACTCCCGCTTGCCTCAAATACACAGTTCCCATTGTTTTTGCCACTTTCTGAAGCAGCTCTGGAAGTATTCTTTCATGAGTGTGTTTGTGAGGTGTGATCAAAAATACAGTTAATGTTATTGCCAAATGCAATCTAACAGAGAGACGGGCTCATAAGAAATTATGGTGTTTCCACATCCACCTTATCCATTGGATCTGGTGCCATACAACTTCTAGCTCTTCTCCAAAGTCAAAATGACCAGGAAAGGTAATCAATTTTGAATCAGTTCAGGACATTGAGGCAGCCAAGACATGCAACTAAAGATACTCACAAAAGAGGCCTTCCAGAACTGCTGTAGAAAGTGGCGAGAATGATGAGATAAGTGTGTTCAAAGCACAGGGGAGTATTTTGAGGGGGATTAATAGCCATGTGTCTTCTACTGCAATAATTTTTAAAATTTAAGCATTCATGGTATTATTAATCACACCTTGTGTGTGTATATATAATGTATATATATGCTTTGTATGTTGTGTGTATGTGTGTGTGTGAATGGGAATGATATCTCAAGGCAGCTTAGAAAAGTAAAAATGTGAAGAGTAACTGTGTTTATCCAAAGTCTGGCCTCCTTTCTGGGCATCTCTCTAGTCTGGCTAAGTGCTTTTCAGGTAGCATTTTGTAGAAGTATGTGATGATAAACAGCCTTTAATTTCTGTTTGTCCTGTGCCCTATATTGCTGCCAAGGAAGTCAAAAGACTTCTGAACCCAAAGAAAGGCAGAGAGAGAGAGACAGCATGTGGTCTTGGGGCCTTATGGCCACACGTGCATGCCAGTAGGCTGCTCAGACATGTATCAGGGTACAGGGAGCCAGTCTCATGCCACAGCCCTGGTGTCTGGTAGGAAAACTTCCATGCCCTTAAAAGAAAGGCTAATCAGGTAAAGGGTGCTCTTAGGAAGATGTCAAAGGCATGAATTTTTCAGTTCTAACTCCATTAGGAAAAAAACTGCCTGTAGTCCTTGAAGAGCTTGTAATAGCTTATAGACCTTGATGATAACTTAAAGATGGACAGAGAAGCTAATAAATTGATTAATAGGAAAGATAACTTTAGTTAAGCCTAAAAGCAATAGACTTTATTGTTGCAGGTTAATTAGAAAAATAATATACTCCCTCAGAAGGAATGAAAGG
Organism: Hystrix cristata; assembly: GCA_004026905.1. NCBI lineage: Eukaryota > Metazoa > Chordata > Mammalia > Rodentia > Hystricidae > Hystrix > Hystrix cristata. Next base: position 72,712 of record PVJO010006814.1, read on the forward strand.
CTATAATTAAAAAGATGAGCTATTAGGAAGCATTCTGAATATAGCCTTTTCTCAGATTTGTGTCTAGCTACTCTATTCATGGTCCGAATGCACTTAGGAAGCTGAAAAATTAACAGAAAATGTCCTTACCTTCAGCTCTGAAGCAGGAAGCTTTTGGCCCAGACGGCTGAAAACGAATGCACTTTGAATAAAAGCAAGCACATGGACCTTGGGCCAGGAAGGACCGGAACAGATACATCACCGGGAGAGACAGCAAGTTGTTATCATAACCTTGAGCAAATGTCATGTGGAATGAACTGCATATTGCCGGTATGCAAAGTAGAGGAGTGGAAAGGAACATTTTCCTGGGTTCAGCCAGAAAAGGTTACTGCTGATATTTCCGACAATGTTTAAGCCGATTACAGGATTGTAATCTTGCTCTTTTCAAATTCATTTCAGAGTTGCATTCAGTTGTAGAAGTTAGGAATTAAATAAACTGAGGTTTCGAAGAATTTGTTTTAAAATCAAATTTCTCAAGACATCTTGTGAACATTTGGCCCATTAATCTCATTCAGAAGAGAGAACTAGCCCTGTTGTCCATATTTCTCAAGACCAAGCAGACAGGCAGGGAGCTGCGTGCTGAGGCCGACCCCAGACCTTCATGTCCTGCCAAATCTTCTCTGTCCGAAGTGTCAGGAAACCACTGCCAACAGTCCCACCACTCGCAGCAGAAGCCTTCCGCTCCGGGGTGCAGTGCTGCTTGTTTTCTCTTGTCAGGCCTTGCAGGGGAGGGCTGCTGTTGGGCGTGAACCCCCGGTCTGGGGTTTGTGTGTGTGTTGGGGATGGAACCCAGAGCCCCACGCGGCCTAGCGGATGCTCTCCACCTGACCTAAACCTTTACATATGGATCGGGTCAAGTTGGGGGCAGATCTATGTCGTTGGGGCTGAGGCCAAACCAGTAACTGTTCCTGACAACATCAGCTCCAGCCCGAAGCCAAGAGATGTTCGTATGTGGGGCGCCTGGAGAGGACTGGGAAGAGCTGAGTTTAATTCGTCAGGCAGGTCAGGCAGTAAACAGTTTTACACAGAGGCTCCCCCAGGCTATCTTGGAGGAGGAGCGGCTCTGTCCAGAGCTCAGGGACCTGGGTTCTGGAATGTTCCACAAGCGGCCATGTGCCCTATAGCTCAGTCTAGGTGTCCACACCCCTTTCCTTTATCAGATATGGTCAGCACAGTGTATGAGAGGGATACATTGCCTCCAGGAAACCACTCTCTGAATTACCTGGAAAAGTAGCGGCAAGCCATCCTTCACACTCATACTGGCAGTTTATGTCTGCAAGAACTTTGTTAGAGCTCTTTGAATCTGATTAGTAGTTGGGCAAACAGGAAGCAAGGCGCAGGCGGGACCTCAGATGACCAGCAGCTGGCAGACCCTGTGGGCTTCTCAGAAGGCCAGGCTTGGAGAGCTCACTGTGTGGGGCCTGGGTAGCCTGTGCTTGGGATGGGGAGAAATTTCAGGCAAGGCAGATTGCCTAAGAGTTTGGCTAAATCCCGAATGAGAGAGGAGAGTAAAGAAAGTAGTTCTTGCTTTATAGTGTGTTTTTTTTTTTTTCCCCATATGCCTCCAGTTTTTCAAGAGAACAGGGACAAACCTCTTGGAAGAAGCAGAGTAAGACTGGCAATGACAAGATTTAGGGCCAGAAGGTATGGGTGAGAGCTTTAACTCAACCAGGCTTCTGAGCCTCCATTTCTTTGTGTGAAGTGTGTTGTGAATACGAGCCAGGTTCAGGCCTTCGAAATCACTCAGGAACCATGAAAACATATGCCAAGCCCTGTGCTTCTTACTGTAACCTGGTCTGGAGAACTGCTGAGGTAGTGTTGCACCTGGTGGGTCTGGGGTTGCTAGCCCACCCCCAAAACTTTTCTGGGCTTGTCTCTTTCTCTCTCTGATGTAGAAAGAGGAAGAGGAGTCAGAAGACCAGTGCAAAGTGAAGAACAAGCTTATTGCACAAGGAAATGGTACACATCGGCTTTGAGGAGTAGGCCCCAGAGCTGGGTGACTGCTGAATATAGGGCAGTGGTCCTATTTTTATGGGTTAGGAGCCCAGTCTCCAACCCCAGAGACTCAGCACTTGATTGATTGGATGTCAGGCTTATTGCTGGGGGTTTGGGTTTTGTGGGCTAATAGGGGACCTCGGGTAGGTCCTTGCCTTGTGCATGGCAATCTGCACAAGGAGGAGCTAGAACAGACGGTGTCATCTGAACAGAGGAAAATGCTGAACCAGAACCTGCTTCAAGAAGAGCACCACAGGGCTGCTTTCCTCCTGACTGTCAAAGGGCCTGCATCCCTATTTTAGCCATACCTAAGAGGTCCATCTGTCCCTACAGTAGCACTCACTGTAAAAGACAAATTTTAGCTAGAGAAATTCATTCACTTGATCATTTTGAAGTGAATTTATCAGAAATGCTGTAGACGACCCTGCAGTGGTGACATGACAACTCATCCAACTGCTGCCAAGATGCTTCTAGAGAGGGCTGGAAGATGGAGCCCAGGAGCAGGTGTGGGACTCCTCCATGGTTCCCTGTCTGGTCTTTACCATCCAGCAACCTCACCGCCCTACTCAGAGTCTTGAGCCCTTTGGGAAAACCAAGGAGGTAGGAGAGGGGGACAAAGCACAGCAGAGGAAGTGGATGGGGGAGCAGAAAGGGAAGGAGGATGAGACAGAAGTGGAAGTCTGTCTTTCAGGCTGGAAAGTTGTGCCATTCTGACAACACAAAATGCTGGAATTGCACCATGAGTTAAGCACCTTGCTGAAGTATGCTGCTGAAGAAATGGCAAAGATTTATATGGAATTTCCTAAAATTTTAATGCACCTGTAGTGAGGGTGGGGTTCACCTCGACTCATCACTTGCTGTTTCTTTACCAAGGCCTTGTTGTGACTTGGAGGTGGTTTGTCTCTCGGCAGTCCTCAAGCTAGGAGCTGGGTTCTCAGGTGGCAGCCCTGAACTGTGGATACCAGGAGGGCCCAGGAGAAGTGGTTGTGGCTCCGCTGTCACAGGAGGCCTGGTGTGGTGGAGGGAACTGGTCAAGTCCCAGTCACTGGGCTGCCTCTCTAGATAGGAGGCTGTTTCCACCCAAGGCTCCCACACAGGGTTGCCTTTTTCCTCTGCAGACTGTGCTACAGCCTGACAGCATCTATACTCCAGCACCACGATGTGTGGATTTTCTTTTTTTTTTTTAATTTTATTTTAATGGTACCTTTAAGGTATACATAGTGATAACATTCATCATAGGGAATTTGTATCAGTACATGACATATCTTGCTGTTTCTTCCTTTCCCATTCCCCTCTCCTCCCTTCACCCCTCCTCCTTCCTATTTACAAAAGCTTTGTTTCCATTTTTCTTCTTCCATTCTTTTTTCTCTTGTCCCTCCATTCCTTTCCCCCTCCGCCTCCCTTGTTCTCCTTCCCATTTGAACAATTTCTTCCCTTTCCAGATATAATACATTTTAGTCCTTAATTACACTTTCAGTTTCTCACACCAGAGAAACAATGCAGTATCTAAACATGTGTGTCCGATTTATTTCACTTAAGAATATGGTCTCATGGTGCATCCATTTACCTAGAAATGTCTCAAGCTTATCATTCTTTATGGCAGAGTAGTACTCCATTGTATAAAAACCCCACATCCTCTTTATCCATTCATCTGTTGATGGGCATTCGGGCTGTTTCCAAGATTTAACAATTCCAAACTGTGCTGCTAATAACATGGGTGTGGATATATCACTGTTGTATGATGCTTTTAATTCTTTTGGGAAGATACCAAGAAGGAGAAGAGCTGGGTCAAATGGAACCTGTAGTCCTAGTTTTTCGAGGAAACTCTACACTGATTTCCACAGTAGTTGCATCAGTCTACACTCCCACCAACAGTGGAGAAGGGTTCCTTTTTCCCCACAGCCCCTCCAGCATTTGTTACAGGCTGATTTATTGATAACAGTCATTCTTTCTGGAATGAGGTGGAATCTCAGTGTTGTTTTAATCTACTTCTCTCAAATGACCAGTGATGTTGAACATTGTTATATATGTTTATTTCCTGTTTCTACTTCTTCATCTGAAAGGTGTCTATTCATTTCAGCTGCCCATATTTGGATTGGGTCTTTGAATTTTGGGAGTCTGATTTTTTTGAGTTCTTTATATATTCGAGATATTAGTCCTTTGTTGGAGGAACAGATGGCAAAAAATTTTCCCTACTCTGTGGGTTGTCTCTTCGCTCTGTTGGCGATATCTTTTGCTGTGCAAAAGCTTTTTAATAAGATTAGATTCCAGTTGTTGATTTTTTTGTGCTGTTTCCTGGGCAATTGTGGTTTTGTTCATAAAGTCTTTGCCAGGCTGGGGATTTAGCTCAGTGGTTAGAGTGCTTGCCTAGCAAGCCCAAGGCCCTGAGTTTGATCCCTGGCACCAAAAAAAAAAAAAAATAAAATAAATAAATAAAATAAAGTCTTTGTCTACACCTATATCTTCAAGAGTTCTACCTATTCTGTCTTCCAGAAGATTTAGTGTTTCTGTTTTAATATTTAGATCTTTGATCCACTTTGATTTTAGCTTAGTGCATGGGGAAGATACAGGCCTAGTTTCAATCTTTGGCATGTGGAAAGCCAGTTTTTCCAGCACCATTTATTAAAGAGGTTGTCTTTCTTCCAGTGAGGTTGTTTGGCCCTTTGTCAAAGATAAGGTGACTGAGAGGGTTTGGACTTGTTTCTGCACCTTCTAATCTGGTTTTTTGGTCCTCAGGTCTGTTTTTCTTTGCAAGTACCATGCTGTTTTTATTACAGTAGCTTTGTAATATAATTTCAGGTCAAGGATTGAAATGGCCCCTCCTTTGCTTTTGTCGCCCAGAATTGCATTTGCTATTCTAGGTTTCTTCTGGTTCCAAATGAATTTTAGGATTGTTTTCTCTAATTCTGTGTGGTATGCTATTGGTATTTTTATTGAGATTGTATTAAATCTGTGTAACAATTTTGGGAGTATGGCTATTTTCACTATATTGGTTCTTCCTACCCAGGAACAAGGAATATCTTTCCATTTTCTGATATTTTCTTCAATCTCCTTATCCTTTCTTTCAATCTCCTTTTTCTTTTTTTCTTTCTTTCTTTCTCTCTCTCTTTCTTTCTTTCTTTCTTTCTTTCTTTCTCTCTTTCTCTCTCTCTTTCTTTCTTTCTTTCTTTCTTCCTTCCTTCCTTCCTTCCTTCCTTCCTTCCTTCCTTTCTTTCTTTCTTTCTTTCTTTCTTTCTTTCTTTCTTTTTCTTTTTTGTGCTTGGGATCAAACTTGGGGCCTTGTGCTTGTTAGGCAAGCACTCTAACCACTGAGCTAAATCCCTAGCCCTAATCTCCTTTTTCAAAGTACTGTAGTTTTCAACGTATAGATCTTTTACTTCCTTTGTTAGATTGATTCTTAGGTACTTCACTTTTTTGGATGCTAGTGTGAAAGGTGTTGTTTCCCTAATTTCTCTCTCAGTGAGTCTGTTGTTTGTGTACAGGAATGCTATTGATTTTTGAGTGTTGACTTTGTACCCACCTATGCTCCTGAATTTGGTTATTAAAACTAGAAGTCTCTTGGCGGAGTTTTTGGGGTCTTTTATGTAGAGTATCATATCATCTGCAAATAATGATAATTTAACGTCTTCCTTTCCTATCCTTATTTCTTTTCTTTCTCTTGTCTAATTGCTGTGGCTAATGTTTCCAGAAGTATATTGAATAAGAGTGGTGATAGCAAACATTCTTGTCTTGTTCCAGATTTTAGAATAGAAGGTTTCAACGTTTTTGACCTTTTCGTATGATGCTGGCTGTTGATTTGTCATAGATGGGTTTTGTCAGATTGAGATAAAGATCATCTATTCCAATTTCCTGCAGAGTTTTTACCATGAATTGGTGTTGGACTTTGTCAAATGCTTTTTCTGCATCTATTGAGATGATCATATGGTTTTTGTCCTTGGCTCTATTAATATGGTGTATCACATTTATTGATTTGCATATGCTGAACCATCCCCGCATCCCTGGGATGGATCCTGCTTGGTCATAGTGTATAATCTTCTTGATTTGTTGCATTCTATTTGCTAGTATTTTATTGAGGATTTTTGCATCTATGTTCATTAATGAGATTGGCCTGTAGTTCTCTTTTTCCACTGGATCCTTCTCTGGTTTTGGTATCAGGGTAATGGTTGCTTCCAGGCATTAATTTGAGAGTATTGCTTCCCTTTCAATTTCATTAATGAGTTTGAGGAGAAGTGGCATTGGATTGCCTCTAAATTTCTTGTAGAATTCAGCAGTGAATCTGTCAGGACCTGAGATTTTCTTTGTTGGTAGGTTTTTAGTTACTTCTTTAATTTCAGTAGCAGATATTGGATTATTTAGAGTTTTTATATCTTCTTGATCCAGCTTTGGTAATTCATATGCATCTAGAAATCTATTTCTTCTGTGTTTTCTATCTTATTAGCATGGAGGTTCTCAAAGTAGGTATTGATAATCTTCTGGATTTATGCAGGATCTATTGTAATTTCATCCTTTTCATTCCTAATTGCATGGATTGAGTCTTTTCTTTCCTTTTTTTTTTTGATAAGGGTTGGCTAAGGGTTTGTCGATTTTTATTTAATTTTTCAAAGAACCAACTCTTTTTTAAAATTTTATTTTAGTGGTACGTTTTAGACATACATAGTGATAACATTCATCACAGGGAATTTGGGTTATAAACTGGTAGGAGGCACAGAACACACCCCTGCTTACCCATCTGTGGACTAGGGGTAACATGTCTTGCTCAATCCTAGATCTGGGTGGTGGGTCAGTCTCGACTGGCCCCTGTATTCTTTTTGTAACTAATGGAAGACTTAGGAGATGCCTCTCATCAGATCATTCACCAGTTTTTATTCTGCCAATAAATGTAGAGAAGGAGGTCTGACACTCATTTCCACGTGTATATATCTATGCATTCCAAAGGATCACAGTGTCAAGATTACAGTGTTTTAGAATCCACTGGCACATAAACCAGACTTAACCGATATCCCATACAGAAAAAGGCACTCTTTTTTCATTGTTTTTGTTTTTTAATTTTATTAATATGTGTTTTATAGCACATAATGATTACACTCATTGTGGGGAGTTGGTACATGTACATAGCACATCTTAATTCTTTTTTATCTCTTCCCTTTCTCCCTCCTCCCCTCCCCTTTGGGTTATAAACTGGTAGGAGGCACAGAACACACCCCTGCTTACCCATCTGTGGACTCCATCTTTTGGTTCCCTTCCCTTCCTGTTTGCTAAAGAGCTATCTCCTGTTTCCTGTTACCTTTTATTTTGCTCTATAACTTATTTATATTTTGGGTTTCTCATATAGGAGAAACTATGTGATATTTAAGCTTGTGTGATTTATTTTCACTTAACCTTATGGTCTCAAGGAGAAAAATACATTCTTAAAACAGGATTGCATATCATGGTAAAGGTAGCAGAGCCATCTTCTGACCAAAAGTGGTGTTGCTCCTGAAAGTCGCAGAAGAGACAACAAACATAGAAAGACCTAGGAATAGAAGTTGGTACAGAATGCCAAGTAAACCTAGGGGAACACAAGCTTTATAAACACTGTAGCCTGAAACATCACCTTGTTTATAAGGACACCTTACCTGGGGCATAAATTCTTGTATAGTTTTGAACAGTTCCAAGCCTATGGCCTGTTGCAGCATTGTGTAAACAGAAGGGAAAGAAAGGTCCGTGATCTTACTCCAGAGACAGAGGCAGTGGGGAAATCTCTTACTATTCAGTGATCTGAGTCATAGCACCAAAGATATCACCAGGAAGTAAGTCATAACACTGTGAGGAACCAGAGACACTCCTCTGGTCTTTCCATCTTTGACAAAGAACTTCAGACAAGACCCTAGGCAGTTGTGTAGAGTACAGGCAGAGTTTATTTTAATGTGATAGACTTTCAGAAGGATAGAATACACCTTCAAGCATGCAGGTGTGCAAGCACCAAGATGGCAGTGGCCCTGAATTAAGGCCCAGGCTTCATTGATATGATCAAATGGGTTTTCGAGGAATAATGTTTTTGATGTGAGCATGACGGAAGCCATCTTATGCTTCTGTCTGGTACTAAATTCACTTTCTGAATCTAAACTAGCTTGTGATAACTACACAGTCAGTGTGTCTATGTGATAACTTGTGTGGTAACCATATAGTGTGACAACCATACAGACTGTATGCCAAAAGAACTTCTTTTGTTAACCTTCTCAAGAAACTTATAAGAACGTTTTCTAAAAAATATATTTTTAGCACCATAATATTAGCATATGTTTGTATCAAACCCCCCACACCATAAAAGACGAAGCCTCTAGCTGTTCTTCGGCTCAGTGTGTGTGGACTCTGCCCTGGGTGTTGCTCTGCGCAGGGCTGCCACTCCAGCTCTGCACCTGTCTGTCCGTCCGCCTGTTTGGAATGCACTGTTTGAATCCCTGGCTGTACCAGTCTCTGGATGGCTGTGAGTTCCAGTGTTCAGTCTCCAGATCACTATTTTTATCATGAAAAGTCAATGTAATTTTTTCAAATGCTTTTTATGCATCTATTGGGATCATCATATAATTTTTGCTTTTTATTTCATTATATAATGCATTATAACTAATTGTTGGATGCTAAATCAAAATACTATTCCTGGGATAAATCCTACTTAGTCATGGTGTATAATTTTGTTTATATATTACTGGATAGGGGTTTGACAGGAGCTGTGGTAGAGAACTAGGATAATAAAAAAAGCTATATTAAAATACACGTTACAACAGAAGATGATGTGAGCTGGTTCCCTTCTGAAAGTTAATTGTCATTATTCAAGACAAGACTAAAATTTCAGTATGTAACTCTAACAGTGGTCACTTGGTATAATGATGAATGTGCTTCTAAAATATGTACACAAAATCCAAATGGAACAACAGAGGGGAGAGAGGGGGGAAAGGGACAGAGGGACAAGAGAAATAAGAAATGGCAGGAAAAAATAGAAATGAAGCTTTTGTAAATAAGGAGGGAGTGAAGGGAGGGGAGGGGAATGGGAAAAAAAGCACAAGATATATCATGTACAGGTACAAATCCCCTGTGATGAATGTTATCACTATGCACATCTAAAATGTACCATTAAAATAAAATAAATTTAAAAAGAAAGAAATCCAAATGGAATAATAAGGTAATCCATTCAACAGGAAATTTAGTATATACTAAGGTTATAATTTCCTTTTATAATGACAAGATAATTGATCATTCACTTTTCTTATGAGAGAGGAAAAGCAACCTTATTTAAAGGGAAGAAATGTTAGGTGACATGACAGCTTCAATTAGTGTTGAATTTTAGTTGTGCTTTCAGATTGAATGCTTTTCTTTTTTCTTTTTAAATGCTTTTCTTAAAAGAACCACTTGAAGTTACTTTATAACAGTATGCAGGACTGCCACTTCCCTTATTCCAGTTACCCCAAAGCTGATGTTATAGCCCAGAATAGAGAAGTACGTCTCATAGTCTAAAGCAGTGATGCCAAGTCTTTTAGTGACTGAGTGTCTAAACTACAAACCAAAACCCACTTATTTTTCACAAAGTGCCAACTCTGCCCCTATGTGCGCTGTTACCTGATGCTCAGCTGCTGGGCTGATGCTGGTGTGACTGGGTTTGCATGCTTTGCATACCTGCTGCGGCACATGTGCCATAACTTCGCCACCGCTGGCCTAAAGGGATGTCTGAATCCATCTGTTAGAGCTTGAGGAGTTTATCAATGGGGACAATTTACATACCCTGTAGAAACACATGTGCAACTTTATCACCAACCCCCACATCACTGTGCCCACTATAATCACTGAGGTTCTCTCTCTTGGTTTACATACTTTGGTCCCCTGCTTCAGCGCCCCAGTCAGCTATCCCTGTACTGTTCTCTCTTGTTCCCTAATTACACAAATCAACACTAATTAAGTAAGGTGCATTCCTCGTGATGTGGTTCTTATTTCATTCTATTTTGTGTGATGGTGGCAGGAATCTTCCTTAAACCGTTTTGGAACAAGGCAGGAAATAAATACATATATACATACAAACTAATAATTTTGAGCTATTAGACTAAGATTATCCTAACAACTTTCACCCTTACAAAACAATACACACACATACAAATGCAGCCCCAGTTCTGTTCAGCTACTAATTTTAAAATTATCTGTTATAGTCAAATGGGCCAATAATAGTCCTGGTTCTTATATATGACCAGGAAAATATTGCCAAGTATACAACCAATAGTAAGTAGTAAGCAGCTATATTTATTGAAGATCATGGGAATTTGTGCTCAGGGTCAGTCTGTACGAACAGTGGAATAACACAAAGAAATGTGCTGTGGTGACAGAAAAACACGCACACAGGTGAAAAGCAGCAACAGTAAGAGAAAAAGGGGCTGATAACTCAGGCTTTCAGAATTTAAAGCCAGATACCTTTACTTTAGGTGCCTTGCCCTGAATCTCTAGGTGTGATTGACGGGAATAATTGACAGGGCGCTGAGCCATCTTGGGGGCTCTCAGCCTGAATGCTCATCCCAGAATTCACTGTGATCTTAATTATATTTATGAGAGTGCATATTTATGAGCCTGTAAGGAGGTGAAAGTAGGGTAAAGGTGACCAGAAGGCCAGGTTAGGAGATCAAACACTATGGGCTCTCACTTAGAGCATCTATGATCTCTTGACCTTTTGTTATTTTATTTTTTACCTCTCTTAGGACAGTGGAAGCAGGAATAACTGTACGGTGCTGTTTAAAATTAAACGGAGGGAAGCGGAGTGATTCACTCAGTTCCATTGTTTCTAACTGTACTACAACCACTACATATTCACTTCTTTGATATAAAATACTAAGACCCCTAGGATATCATATTATTAGGTAAGAGTACCTGTAAACTGCAAATCATCTCAGGTAAGCTGCAGTTTTACCCAGGGCAACTTCAGGTTGCTAAATTTCCTGTGAGTAACTCTTAGTTGCACTGAACTATTATGACTACTAGAGCTAGATTAGGCCCGGGCCACAGGGCGGGTACAGATGGAGTAGGTCTGGAGCCAGAAAGCCGGACAGGGGTGCTGGATGCAGAGAGATCAGGTAGGTCTGAGATGAGGCTGACCCTTCCCAGACCAGAAGTGTCTGTCCTGTATGCCATTCACCAATCACCCCCTGTCCCTTCCAAATACTCTTCAAAGTGTCCTCTACACAGAGGTGATAAGGACAACCTGAAATTCACCTCAGGAGCAAGCATACTCAGTTACCCTTATTAGGATAATTGAAGCCTCAGGGTGAGAAAAGCCATCTTGTCACTGTCTCTTTTGCTCCTTGATGTGTCTCCAAATTCCTTCAAAACCAATTAAAACACTTCCACCACCTGAAACAAGAATGCTTTCAAATAGTTGTCAACAATGACCTTGGTCAATCTTTTCCATTATAACAGGTAAAAAAATGGGAAGCCATTTTCATTTTATTCCTTGAATTATTAGCAAGTTGAAAAATTTTTCATATGTATTCATATGAATCATTTCAGATGTATTCAATTTTTGGTGAATTATGTATTTATCATTTTCTCTTTTTGAGTATTTTATTTTTCAGGTATTTCTAAAATATTTTTGCATATAAGAGTATATTTTTTTCCACTTGCTCTTCAGGCTACTAATACTTTCCCATCTGTCTATAGGCTTTTGCCTTTTTTCTCCTCTTCATCGAGATACGGTCTTACTGAGTTGTTAGTTGTCCAGGCTGAGATCGAATCTGTGATCCTTCTACCTCAGCCTCCCAGAGTGCTGGGATTATAGCTATATGTCTCCATATCTGGCTTTGACTATTTTAAAATTTACATCTATAGTTTTAAATGTTTTATATTAAAAAAGAAAAATTAAGTCAGTGATCTACCTTATGAAGCTAGAAAAATATGAACTGATTGCTGTGGTCTAAATGAGGTAGACCCTTCTGAAGACCACCAGGCCCTTAAGGGAGAGCCTTCCTGGGCGAGATGAGTGCCCTGTAAGACAGAATTATATGTGTAGGCTCCCACCAGACACTGAACCTATTGGCACTTTGGTCTTGGACTTCCCAGCTACCAGCACTTCGGAATAAATGTTTATTGCTTACAAGCCACCTCATTTATGGTACTTTGTTACAGCAACCCCAAAAGACTAAGATACTGATTAAAATCTATAAAAGGAAGTAAATAATAAGCCTAAGAGTGGAAATTGATTAAAGAGAAAACAAACAGTAGAGAAAATTAAGTAAACATTTGGTTCTTTCAAATGCTTAACAAAATTCATATGTCCCTAAAAAATAGATCAAAGAAAAATGAGAAAGAACACAAAATACCACTGTCAAGAATAAAAGAGGGAATTTTACTACAAACATTGAAAGAATAAATAAAGGAGTAATTATGAACAACTTGATGACAATAAATGCAATGACTGAGGTAAAATGGAAAAATTTCTTTAAAAACACAATTTATTAAAACTGATTCAGGATCCACCAAAAACCTGTATAGCCCTGCATCTATTATAGAAATTGATTCATTATCAAAATTCATCCCACAAAGCGACTCCAACCTCAAATTTCTCACTAGTGAATTCTAGCAAACATTGAAAACAATAAACAATAACAATCTTACATAATCACTTTAAGAAACGAAAGGGACATTTCTAATTTTATGAGGCTAGAGGTGTCCTGGTATCAAAATCAGAAAAAAAAGTTAAATAAACTGATAGATTTTAAATAATCCAATATCCTAAACATAAAGGCAAAAATTCTTAGCAAAATAATTGTATATAGAATCTAGCCATATATGAAAAAATAATATAGCATTACTGAGTAGGATAGATTCCCCCAACCCAAGACTTGACATTTGAAAATGAATTAATTTATTAAGCACACAAAGGAAATGACATATACAGATGAATGGAAAAATCTGACAAAATTCAACATCTGATCATGGTTTTAAAAAAGCTCTTGGCAAACTAGGAATAGAAAGGAATCTTCCTTAGCCTGATATATAGTATCTATAAAAACCAATAGCTAACATCACACTTAATAGTGAAAGACAGTTCTTTCCCTCTAAGATCAAGAATACAGTCTATCCACTCTACTCAACTTTGTACTAGAGGTTGTAGCAAGTGCCATAAGGTGAGGAGAATTAATGAAAGATGCCTAAATTGGGAAGTTTAGGGACAGAGGTCTGTAGGTATAATTCATTAGGCTCGTTACGTCTCATTAGGCTTTCTGGCGAATCCTGATTAAAGGAAGTTAAAACTTTAGTAAAGAAATTCCTTTGGGAGCAATTAAAAGGACAAGGGTAGAGAGAAAAGGAAAAA
>PVJO010006815.1:0-86157 GCA_004026905.1 Hystrix cristata
CTGGTAGGTTCCCCTTCAGCAGATTTAACTAACCAAGGTTCAAAATATTAGGAGGGGGAAGATTTCTTAAATACTGAACATTTCAGACTTTTTCCCTTTGTCATTATTCCCTAAACAAAACAATGTAACAACTACGTACATAACATTTACAGTGTGTTAGGCATTCAAAGTACAGTCATCTAAGGGCTGGGGGTGTAGCTCTGTGATAGAAAGCTTGCCAAGAATACCTAAGACCCTTGTTTCAATTCCCAGAGCTGTGGAGGCTGGGATTGCAAAACAAATCTGCTAATCTTTTGCTTGTTTGTTTTTGAGACAGGGTCTCACTACGTGGTTCAGACTGCCTTGAATTTGCCATGTAGCCCAGGCTGTCCTTGGATTTGTAGTGATCCTTCTTTCCTCAGCCTCCCAAGGGCTGGGATTAATTTCAGAGACATGTGCCACCACTCCTGGTGAGAATACAGTGAATCTTTAGGAGAAATCAGAAATGAGAAAAATGTTTTCTTTGAAGACAGTGCCATGTATTTGAAGGCAAGCCTGTGATTGCTTGTTTTCTTTCTTTCTTTCCAGAGATGAAAAGTAGTATTTTTTGAGGAAAATGGCTACTGGTGTTTCCAGTGGGGACACCCCCCCACCTTCCTGGCCAACCAGGAGTTGAGCAGTCCTACCTCCTGCCTCAGAGGCTTCTGCCATGGCCTAGGGTCTCTCCAAAGGCGTAGAGCAACAGGGTCAGTAATGGTGGACTGAAACAATGGGCCAAAATAAACCTTTCTTTCTTGTAAGTAGACTATCTAGGGATTTGTTAAAGTGATACAAAGTTGACTAACACAACACTCAAATGAGTACAGTACAAACAAACTTGGGGAAGTTTTTATTGGTGGTTTCAGGCTGAACAAGCTCTGTAATCATGGGCAGGGCTTTTCATAGGATGGACTGTGCTACAGAATGGTGAAACAGTTAGCTGCTCTCCCGCCCCCACCCCAACATTCAAGCCTTAGTGTCTGTAGGCCTTTTTCCCCACAGCAATACATAATTTCTGGAGAAAGATCCTGCAGTCACCCTCCTGGAGCTTGGCTGCCTTTGTTTTTGAATCTGAGCAGATGAAGGCACTTGGATGGGTAGGGTAGGAAGTTAGCTTTAGTTTCATTGCATTTAATCTCTTTTTTAAAGTTTATGTAATTTTCGTCCTATCCCCATACTCTGTTGAGCCTGTTGTTTCTGTATTCAAGAGTCTGTTTCCACATTATTTTTGTGGGGGGGATCGAACTCAGGGCCTTGTGCTTGCTGGGCAAGCACTCTAACCACTGAGCTAAATCCTCAGCTCCCAAAAGTATGTCTGTTTTAAATTCCGATCTTATGTTCTTGATGCATACTATCAAGTAGAATGCATAACACACGATTCAGCAAGTTCATAATCTGTCAGGATTACAGTAGGGTGTGTGTATTTTAGCCATTGCCATTGAAGGATAAGCATTCCAGTTCTTGATTTTTACTGATTTGAAACCTAGTAAACATTTGTGCTTACAAAAGAGGAGTATTGAGTTATTCTTTCTCTACATAGTCTTACAAAAATGTTTTGCCTTCCTTAGACATTAATGTGTAAGTGTGAATTTTTGAAAATCTGGTAGTGTCTTTCTGCATTTTAGTGTTTTTAGATATACATTCAGCATAATAAACAAGGGTGCTCTGAAAATTAAATATAAAAATAATCATCTCAGACATTAATTCTTGACATGAATTATGAGTTTTTGAAACTTTTTCCTTTGAAAAGATTCAGACCTACATAAAGGTTAAGATATTTACTACAGTGGATCTCCTCAGATCTTCTGTAGATTTACCAATTGTCAACATTTTGCTAAATTTGCTTTTATGTCTCTCAAGAGATTTTGCATGTAATGCATGTCTGACTCAAAACAGATTAAAGATCTGTATTTTGAGGTGACAGTCCTTATAAGTTAGGAAATTAAACTATAATCCCTTGAATTTGTGATTTATTGAAAAAAATTAAGGTTTTTTCAATGTGTTAGGCACCATTTGTGAATGCTGGAATATAGTGATGAACAGTTCTGGCTGGTTCAGCCCCTTGTACAGAATAAGTCTAGTGGTAGATTTTGTAAAGTTTATCAAAATACCACTGTTTTCTCAGTACTCAAAAGTTAGAATCTGACTCTCCATACCTTTGCTGCTTTGCTTTTTTTTTTTTTTAATTGTATTGGTACATTTTAGATATAAATAATAACATCGATCATAGGGAGTTTGTACCTGTACGTAATGTATCTTGCTTCTTTTTTTCCTATCCCCCTTCTCTCCCTTCAGCCCTGCTTCCCCTCTTTATTTACAAAAGTTTTGTTTCCATTTTTTCCTTCCATTCTGTCTCTCTCTCTCTCTCTTTTTTTTTTTAATGCTGCTTTTTTAAGACATTTTGTGTTATGGAAAATGCAAGCTTAATGTATTTTAAAGTACCTTATTTTTCTTGTTTTGTTACGATTCTAGAGGTTGTATGTATTTTAAAGTTCCTTGCTTTTCCTGTTTTGTTTTCTTATGATTCTAGAGCTTGTACGTAATAAAGAACTTTTCTTTAAGATACAGAGTTTTAAACACCCATTTTATTAACACTGCATTTATCCAGAGATTAAGCTTCTTTTAGTTTCTGGCTACAGTATAGTACACAAATTGGATTTTCACAAGTTTCCTAATTTAGAGCTACTGTATAGTACAGCTACATGGTGTTTTCTTGGAGCCTTGCTGATTTGGACTTTTTTTTTGTGCTGGGGATCCAACTCAGGGCCTTGCGCTTGCTAGGCAACTGCTCCATCACTGAGCTAAATCCCCACCCCCCAACTTTTAATTTGGTTTTATTAAGTTCAAAATAATTGAAAGGTAATTGACTTTTATATAGCTAACATGGTCCAACCAGTGGAAGTGATATCATATAGAAATTTAGGGAGATCTGTAAACTGAGATGAAGATTAAGATTGTACAGGTAGGTCAGGTGTGGTGGCGTGCAACTGCAGGAGGCTGAGGCAGGTGGTTCACTGCAAGTTCACAGCCAACCTGGGCTACACAGTGAGTTCAAGACCAGCCTGAACTACATAGCAAGACCCTGTCTCAAAAAAAAAAAAAAGATTATACAGCTATGTCATGCAGTTAAAAATTTAAGAATTTACGATTATGATCAATGAGAAGAAATTCTTTTATTTTGAATAGTCTCTGTAAAGGTGAGAAAGTTTGGTGAGCCTGGCGGCGCATGTCTGTAATCCTAGCACTCAATGGTCTGAGTCAGGAGGATCCCTGCGAGTTAAGAGTCTAGGTTGGGCTGCAGTGAGTTCAAGTCCAGCCTGAACTATATGATGAGACCCTGTCTCAAAACACTGTCCCCCTAAAAAATAAAGAGAGTAAGTTTGATACACTTTGGAGATGTAATAAGAAATGACTAAAGTAGCAGGGTGTGGTGGCCCATACCTGTAATTGCTGTAACCAGAAGGCTGAGTCAGGAGGATTGAAAGTTCCAGCCAAGCTTGGACAATTTAGTGACTTGCAAGATCCTGTCTCAAAATGAAAAATAAAAGGACTCAGGATATAGTTCATTGTAAAGGGCCCAGGTTAAGTCCCCAGTGCCATAAAACAACAAACCCCTCAAATTTTGGTGCTTTAAGTGTAATCATAGTTTAGTTTGTGTGGAACAATGTTTCCATAAGATGTTGTATAAATGATTTATTCTGAAAAAATAAGAATGGTTCTTTAGGATTAAAAAAGTAAACTTGGGATGCATTAGTTGAAAAGTGAAGTTTAAGGATAAATATAATTTAAACAAATTATGAGCCCAGACAAGCTAACATAATGCTGATTCTCAAGTTCTAGGATTGTGAGGGTTAGCCTTTGAAATATGACTGAAATAGTTTAAGATAAAGAATTTTGTTAAACAATACATTTAGAGAATAATTTCTCTATATTAAGTGGTGGATGCACCGATGTGTGAATGTCAGAGCCATAAATAGCATCTTGGTGAAAATGACTTACATCTAACCTTTAAGATGGACTTTCAGGAAGTCAGCCATACTCCTGATATGCCTTCCTCAGGGGAATAGTGAGTGGGCTTTTTGGACCATAAGTCAGTGTTTGGCAGTTTGTATTTCTGTATACATAAAATATTGTAAAGAAAATATTAAATGGTAAAATTTTATTTAATGTAGGTAATTATAAAGTAAGCAACAAGTATTTGTGCTAAAGTTTGGTGTGTACCTAAGGGAATAAAAAAAAATAATTTCAATGTTAACTTGCTAACGTTCTGTACTTTTTTTTTGTACTGAAGAATGAAACCAGCGCCTTCGCCCTGACCTACATCACTAACTTTTTTTTTTCTTTTTTTTTTTTTAAATTGTTAAATTTTGAGATAGGGACTTGCTAAATTGCCCAGGCTGGGCTTAAACTTGCAATCCTCCTGCCTTAGCCCCTCAAGAGTGCTGGCATTATCAGTGTGCTCCACTCACCTGGCTGGATTGCTCGATTTTAAACATTAAAGCATTTAAGCTAATTTAATTTCATGAGTGAATAAATTGTATGTTGGTCTTGATGCTTTGTTTTTTGTGGTGCTGCAGATTTGACTCTTCAATGAAACATATTTTCCTGAAAACAGTAGTGTGGTGTGCTTGCTTGGTGCTGCATGATCATGTACTTTGTAGATTTTTATTTATTTATTTATTTATTTTGGGTGCTGGGGAATCGAACTCAGGACCTTGTGCTTGCAAGGCAAGCACTCTTAAGCACTGAGCTAAATCCCCAGGCCCTGCTTTGTAGATTTTGAAATGTGTCCTGGAGTAGTATTACAGCTTGGCTCATCTTGCAGTTTATCAGTTACATTTTCTCTCCTAACTGTGGTGATCTGTGTCAGTGGATGCTTTGCTTTCAGGCAGTACTGTATTTGGTGTTACTCACCCACTGTAAGGTTTAGTCTGTTGTTTGTTGATTTTATTTTTTGGGGGAGGTGCTGGGGATCGAACTCAATGCCTTCTGCTTGCTAGGCAAGCACTTTACCACTGAGCTAAATCCTCAAACTTGTTTGTTGATTTTCTGTAAAAGATGGTAAAGAATGATTAGTTCTTGAAATTTGGAGTAACTGTGAAGACAGTGGATTTTTTTCAGTAGCACCTGGAATAATTCTTGGAAATGTAATTTCTTAGGTTCTGCCTTTGATCTATTGAATCAGAAGCTTCAGCTGTTTGACAGAGCCCTCCAGGTGACTTGGTGTAAAACTAGTTTGAGAATCAGTGTCATACTATTAAAATAAATGTCACATAAATAGTAATAACCAAGAAAAACTTGCTGTTGGACAAGTAGTTTCCTTTTAAAATATTCTAATGAGTAAGTGAGGTGCAGTGATGCATCTCAGCTATTTGGGGAACAGGTTGGAGGATCACAAGTGTGATGCCAGCCTGGCCAATGTAGTGAGATCCTGTCTCAAAATCAAGAAATAAAAAGGGCTGGAGATGTAGGTCCTTGGTAGAATGCCATGGATTCAATCCCCAGTACAGAAAAAATTTTTTTTTATAACTTGTCAGAACTTCACTAGTTAATATTTTAAGGTTAGGGGTCTGATAAAACCTAAGAAAAGTCTATTTTCTTGTTTTCCTTGATCTTTGTGTTCATGTTTTAAAAAATATTTTAAAATTGTTGGACATAGTTTCTGAGATTTTGGTCTCCTGGAAATGCAGCTTTGCTCTGTTTCTTTGCTATTTTGTGATTCTTTTCTTCTGATGAGTCATTAAAAGCCCAGGTGGTTTTGTTTGTTTGACTGGATAAGTAGTGATAGGGTTCAAACTTCTAGATTTTGAATTTCGTTTTCTTAGTACATGTTTGTGGTACATCATGAATACATTCGTTATCTTCTTTCTGTGCCCCCCATCTCTTTATCGTCTTCCCGTTAACCAAAGATCTGTCTCCCCATTCCTGTTGTTTTTTATTTTGGTCTTTTATTTTGGGTTTCTCATAAAATATCACTCCTGTTCCTTCTCTGGAAACAAACAGGATTACTGTTTCTGTTCTCTGTGTTCATCTGTTCTATCTGTTCAAAGATCTATGTGTGAAAACAAGTGTGTGTATATTTTCTTTCCTTTTGTTTCATAAATTGTATATATTCATGCTAGTCTGTTCTTCTTATGTAATATGTTTTGGAGATCATTCTTTATCAATGTTAAATAGTTTCTTCATCATTATTATTATTTTTTTACACTGCTGTAGTGTTCCCTTCCCTTAGATGTATCATAATGTGTTCAATCAGTCCTCTGTCAACATTTGGGTCTGAAATGTTGAGACACTCACTGTTCGGTCGGTGTCAGCTGTAAAAGACCTCTCATGACCTGGCAATAAGCTTGTACAGATTTGGGTAGTGATTGGTTAGCATGAGATCTTTGCCACTTACTTCTGGTACTATTATTTGCTAGGTGATTGGTGCCACCAATTTAGGGAATATGCAAGTAGGAACGGATTTCAGAGGCATGAAAACAAGTTTTTGTGTTACAAAATATGCCTGTAGGATTTCTGGGTTAGTATGTCTAACAGACATTTATGTACTCTGTATGTGTGGGAGGTAAGGAGTGGAATAGTCCTGAGAAATGAAGGTACTTGAAATCATCGTGGCTTCACTGAGTAGTGAGTGAGAAGATCTTCAAAAACTGTAGGGAATACCAACATGTAAGGTGCAGGCAATACAATAGTAAATCCATCAAGGAAATTAATAAGTCATAGCTAGAGTGTTACTGGATGGTGTGGGATCAGTGGGGGTGGTGAGGGGTTCCCTGGAGACTTCTTTCTAGGGCCGTGGTGTCCCAAACAAAGAATTGGACAAGACACAAAAAAAGGCAGCAGAGGTGTACATTTTTTGAAGGCAGAAAAAAATGTACCCTCTACAGGGCCAGAGTGGGCTAGTGAAAAGGCTCACAGCAGCCCTGAGGATAAAAAGCAGAAGGGGTCTTTAGTGTCCAAAATACCTGGATTGACCTCCAAATTTGGCATTTGAACAATTGGCCTTTCAAAAACCTTTCTCCAGATGCAAATGAAGGATCAGAAGCAGTGTCTTTTGATTGGTTGTGCCCATGTGTAAACGAAGGACTGAGAACAGCATCTTCTGATTTTTTTCCTTGTGAATAGCACCAGATTCAGATGAAGGATTGAAAAATAGTACTTTTCTGATTGGTCCACAGTGTTTAGCAGCCGTAAGCCTGGCATCATTTTGGGTCCTGTGTTCTGTTCATTTCCTCTCCTTTTGGGAAACATCTTGGTCAGCCTGTTAGCCATGGGTTATGACCTTTAACACCTTCCACACAGTTGGGTTGCCTGGTTTGCCGTAGGCCTAATCTCTCTCCTCAGGTGAGTGGTGTATTTTAAAGAATTAGGTTAAATAATTGTATTAAATAAAATAAGCAGTAGGACAGGCCTAGAACATAATAAATACTTACACATGTTTGTTAAAACTGAAAACCTGAATTATAGTGAAAAAATAGGCTTTTTAAGCCAGTGGCATTAAAGGATTTTGGTTAATCAGTAAGTACTTACTGGATATATATGTTGTATATAGGAGACATGATAGTTTATATCGAGATGGAAGGAAAAATATGAAATTTTTCAGAGTTCAGCTTCATGATCCAGTCATCCAAATAACTAGCAGTTTGATAAGCTGCATGAAGATGTTGTGGAAAGCACACAGGAAGGACTGTTAGAGTGTAGCTGTTATGGTTTAAATATAGATATCCTCCCATCCCAGGCCTCATGTAATCATGACTGCGACTTCTGGGAGGTGATTGGATTATGGGGTGTTATGGCTGATTTTTGGTTAGGACGTGGGGTCTGGTCAGAGGCAGGTCCCTGGGGATTTGACCGGGAAGGTGACATCTCCTTTCCTGGCTCTTCCACTCTGTGCCCTGTTTGTTATGCCCCTCTGTCATGCCTGACTGCCCCGGAGTCAGCTGGCTATAGACTGAAACAAATGTTAGTCAAAATAAATCTCTTTAAATTGCAGGCGTTGGATATTGAGTCTCAGCAATGGGAAAGTGGCTAGGACTGTAGGCCTCATAGAGGAGGTTTTAAGCGTGCCTGTTGAGGTTGGGGGCCAGAGGGCATCTTTAGGTAGAACAAAGTGCTAAGAATCGAGTCATTGGTTCATGGCTTGTTAGACTTCAGGGACTGTGAAGTGGCTAGACCTGGATGTATTGGCTTTTTCCTCACTGAGACACAGCACATGATAATGACAATTCAGTGCACAAGAGGCTTAGCTTGGCTCATAGCTTCAGAGAATTTATTCCACGGCAGGCTGGCTCCAAGGCAGAACCATTGTGTCAGAAGAGCATGGCAGAGCAAAGATCCTCAGTTCATGGTGGCTGGAAAGTAGAGCAAGGGAACAGGGCCATCAGGAAGGGGACTGGAACTGTATATAGTCCCAAAGTCATACCTCCATCACTCACCCAGATATACCCAGAAGTCCCCCTGGGTGGATCCCAAAGCCAATCAAGTTGACACTTCACCCTACACACCACAGGGAAGTGTGGCAGGAAGTAAGTTGTGGGAGAGAGTAGAAAGGCCTTGAAAAGTTTTGTGAAGGAGTTTGCATTTTCTAAAATGTTCTGAAGTAGAGAGAATAGTGACTTCAAATTTAACACATAACTTTTTTCTCTGTTTAAAAGTACAGTATAGTATTTTATCTGGACCTGGTGGCACATACCTGTAATTTGGCACTCCTGGTGGTTTGAGGCAGGAGGAGGGAGTATTCAAACCAAGCAGGCTAAAATGTTCAAACCCAGCCCGGGCAATTCAGTAACTTAGCAAGACCCTGTCTCATAATAAAAAAAATTTTTTTTTAAAAGGGCTAGGGATATAGCTCAGTGGGAAGGCCCTGGGTTCAATCCCCAGTCCTGTTGGGGGAAAAAAAAAATATACTGCTTTTTACTTCCCTATGTATAGACAAGAACATGAAGAAATATGTACCAATTTATTAACATGAGAGTTAATGGAAGACAGACAGATTAGTAAAATTCTGGGTAAAATTTGAGAAAGTTGATGAAGAGAATGAGCTGGCTTTTCGGTTGTTAGGTAAGCATGTTGATAATCTGTGGGCACTGTGCCGGGTCTTAGGGAGATAGTGAACAAAACTGCCTAATGGCTGAAGTGACTGTGTAATTTATCATCTAAACTGATTCTTCAGAATAAAAGAGGCTGCTAAAATAATTGCATAATTTGTTGAAATATTTCATAGATTCTTTTTTTTTTTTTTTTTTTTTTTGGTGCTGGGGATCGAACTCAGGGCTTTGTGCTTGCAAGGAAAGCACTCTAACCACTGAGCTAAGTCCCCAGCTCATAGATTCTTTTTTAATCCGTTCTGTAAATATTTTCAAAAATAGTTACTTTTTAGAAATGAACTTCTGTATTCATTAAAGCAAAACTTAAAAAATTATTGAATGTTGAAAACATGTCCATGCAGAAGTATTCTTCATGTTCTTTTCAGCTGTATCTTTAATGCCATTTCCTTTGTATTTTCTGAAGACTATATTTTTTTCAGTATGGCTATATTTATTTAATAGAACTTTCTGCAGTCCTCTTAGTTGTATTTTATGGTTGGTAAATTGGAAATTACTGAGTTTCTTTTGACACTTGCCTGTTTGCATACTTTTATTTTTAATAACTGCAATTTGCCAAAGATTTAAAGCCTAAGGTTTTTTTAATTTCACATCATTCCCAATTGATTTTTAAAAATGCAACTCAAATTCAGAAGACTCATTTATAAAAATAAGTCAGTATTATCGTAGGACATTTAGACTGGTTTATGTAGTTCTTTAAAGGCTCAAACATTCCCAAGAGCTATAACAAAAGAAATCATGCTGCCATTTATATCGTTACGGTGTTCATATATATTTGGTTTTTTTGTTTTTTGTTCTTTGGTGGTTTTTTGGGGGCTGTGCTGGGGATTGAACTCAGGGCCTTGTGCTTGGTAGGGTAGCGCTCTATTATTTGAGCTAAATCCCCAACCCTGTGTTTGTAATATGTATATAAATCATCAATTTGGTCACAAATTTTTGTTTTCACCCCCCTACACTTCTTGTTATACAGGTTAATGGGTTTCATTTTTGCAGATGCATTCATTTGCATAATACTCTTTGATCATTTTCACCCTCTACCATGATCAGATTTTATAGTTACTGTGTCTATTTCTACAATTTGATATCTAAAATAGATCTTTCATTTGGTAGAATATTACGGCCTTTTTGCATGCACTTATAAATAATATGTATTCTGCAATCATTCCAAGTGTATTTTTATTCCATGGTTGTTTTAGTTTAGTGGAAATTTTTTTGCCATAACACTTAACTTCAGAATTTGAACTCTCGTTGTAGAAGAAAAATGTTATCTTCAGTGTTACGTATTTTTCAGAAGTTAGGAGATAAGTGAGAGAAAGAACATTCTGGCTAGAGGAAATACTCATGAAAAAGTTCTTCATAAAGAAATTTATTGAATTCAAAGATTGAAAGGTGGCGTGTGTTGAAGATGTGAGGAAAGAGGCAAGCAGAAGCAGTAGATGTTAAAGAAGTAAGTGTGGGCCAGGCCATGCAGAGTGGGGTAATCCATGCTAAGGCTTTGAATTCCATATGACGTGATTAGGTTCAAGTTTTAAAAGATGGACAGTGGTGGTACATGCTTATAATCCTAGCACTTGCAAGGCTAAGGCATAAAGATTTTGAGGCCAGAGTGAACTGTAGAGCAAGTTCAGGAGGCGTAGACCATATGTAGAATGGTGTTGGAATTTTCTAGTTAAAGACTTATAAGTGATGTTTAATTTCTTAATGTATGTTGAATTATTTAACTTTTAAGGCTCATTAATAACACTATGTGAAAATGCCCATGAGTGACTGACAGTGAGTATTTTTTTTTTTTTTAAAGGCCAGGGATGATCTTTTAATGCTAATACATCAGATAGAATATGGAACCAGGAGACAGCTCTAATCATAGTTAATCTTTTGAGCTTGAGCTTGTCATTTAACCTCTGAACTTATTTCTTTATCTGTAAATTGGGCATGTTTAAGAAACATGTGTTTAAACTTTAATTGTGTTAATCGCTTAACTCTAGTTAACATATGGGCTGAGCCTTGCTGAGTCATTTTCTCAGACTATGTGGGTGAGGCTTAATTAAAACCAGCTAAGAAAACTTAGTAACACCTCATGCTTCTTCTGTAGAAGTCAGAGCAAAGAGTTGTTTTATATATGTTCTCTTTGTTGTGTTTAATAAAATCAGGGCAGCTGGTGTAAGTTCATACAGATTCTGATTCATGGATTGGTGCCAGGGATATGATTATCTTTTTATTGAGGAGAGAAAACACAATATAATATAACTTAGGAACATGTCCTTGCATTTCCATGGCAGTTGGAATTTAAGTGCCCCCCTGCCTTTTTTTTTTGAGACGATCTTGTTTTGTAGTTCAGGATGGTCTTGAACTCATGGGAATCCTCATGCCTCAGCCTCTTGAGTGCTAAGATTATAGATGTGTGCCACTTCACTTGGCTAATTTAAGACTTGCTGAAAGGCACAATGATGTGCAGCTGTAGTCCCAGCATCTGGTGGGACTGGAGGATTTCTTGAGCCTAGGAATTTGAGGTCAGACGAGCAACATATAAAACCTGATCTCTTGAAAAAAAAAATGTGATTCACTGTAAGTATCTCTGTAGTTTTATGTATATATTTTACGTTTCAGTTGACATTACTGTTTTAGTGTCTAATAAAGCCTCTTTTCCCTCTAGATAGCATTGAGATGCTTTAGAAGTTTTATGTCCAGAAGGTTATCTGTTTTTAATTTCTGCAGTAGAACCGTGGCTGAAGCTAATGTTCTCATCAACAGTAGCAGGCCCTATGTGATGCAGCTAGCTAGGGCCTTTGGCTCTGTAGCTAAGAAAGAAAAAAGAAAGAAAATTCCAGCTGTCCCAGGAATAATAGTGGATTGTTGTGTTCTTTGGGGTTTCCAGCTTTTAGTTTTTCATAATTTATATTTTTTGAGGCATCTAATTGCTCAGATATTTTTGATGATAGTAGTCTTGGTTTGGAAGAGCTGTCCTGTATGTCTGTCTTAGAGTTATCTTTACTCTGCATTATCTGTTATATTGAATTGTAATGGTAATACAACTACATATACTTTTCTAGAGCTTCTGAGACTTGAAATTAGGCATCCCTGACTTTATCACTGGATTGGGCCTTTTTGGCCTCAATTTTCTCTTTGTTTGCGTTTGGCTTCCTGGATTTTTCACAGTAGAGGACTTGAGGCAGGAGGATTGCAAATTTGAGTCCAGCCTGGGAAACCCGGAGGCTTGGTCAACTGGTGAGACCTTGTTTCAAAATAAAAAGTTAAAAAAAAAAAAAAGAAAGAAAAAAGAAAGGCATGAGGATGTAGCTCAGGATGAAGGCCCTGGGTTTAATCCTCAGTACTGGGGAAGAGGAGTAGAAAACTTAATTTTACATTTCGAAGAAGTTCTGAAATTAAGAGTGCTATAGGCATAGACTATAATAGGAAATGTTGGGAAAAGAGCCAAGAAATTGTGTTTTGAGCGAGGTAGTATTCAGTCTAGTTTTGACTTCTTTGCACCTGTTGAAAAACATACATGACTGGGCGCAGTGACAATGACTTCGATCTCAGCAACTCAGAGACTGAGGGACAAGATCAGAAGTTCAAGACCAGCCAGGGCAATGTAGTGAGACTATCTTAGAATAAAAAGGGCTGGGGATGTAACTCAGTGGTACAGTGTTTGTCTAATATGTGCAAGGCCCTGGATTCAATCTCCAGTGCCACAGGAAAAATAAAGAAGAAAGTAGAAATGGATGCCAGACAGGGTGATGCACATCTCCTGGCCCTCAGGAATCTGATGCAGGGGGATTGTGGATTTGAGGCCAGCTCGGGCAATTTAATGAGTCAGAGTTTTGAGGCCAGGCTTCACTATATAGCAAGACCCTGTTTGAGCAAGCAAACACAAGAAAAAGGAAACAGATATGTAAAATTTCCCAGTCATTTAATGAAGTGACTTTTTGAACTCCTGACCTCCCCTTGATAATACGACAAATATATCTGAGCCAGATCTGAAATACAGTGATGGGAAGCTTTGGGATTGGAACTATTTGGGTTTAGTTTTGGCTTCACTCAAATTTCCTTATCTGTTTTAAAAACATTTATTTATTTATTTATTTATTTATTAGGATCATAATATATTTTACACATATTACTACAATAAAATTATTAGGAAAAAAGCTTATAACCTACTGGATTCTAACATATGTTTATCTGGGTTTAAAAAAACATTTTAAAAGATTGTAAAGAGAAAACTACATACAAAATGGAAGCATCCAGTGCTTTGTATAACATGTAAATTCTTAAATGTTAGTGTATCTCAGTGGTTCTCTACATGTGAATCCCCAGAGGCTTGCTCCCACCTGAGTGAAGGTCTTTTTGTTCAGAGTCAGAACTTTTCATAATAATTCTAAGATATTTGCCTTTTCACATCATGTATTGACACTTGGCACTGATGGTACAGAAGCCATGGTATGTAAATTGCTGAAGTTAGCATGAATGAGGATAGTGGCACCAAGCTAAACTAGTGGTCATTGTCTTTACCACTGTAGACACACAGGAAAAAAATAAGTTAATTCAAGAATGTGCTTGATTTCTGGCTATGGTTTTGGCTTAGTAGTAGGGCACTTGCCTAGCGTTTTTGAAGCCGTGAGTGGTTCAGTCCCAAGAAGAGGAAGAAGAAAGCAAAAACAAAAACACCAGTTCTTAATGAAACAGAAATCTTTTTTCATTAAATTCCGACCCTTGAGCATATCTCTTTGCTCCGTCACAAAATGGGAAGTAAATGTGAAATACTTCCATGATGTTATGAGACAATAATGGATGTTTCAAGGAAAAGCCCTTATGAAATTGTTTGAATTGGCCTTCTTTCCATGTAATACCATTTATCGTTGAAAGAATAACTGGCAAACTATGGATATTCATAGTTGGTTACTTGGCATATACTGTGTCAAATGAATGAAGCAACAGTATTTATTGCCAGTAATAAAATTCATGCTTTTAAAATTAGAGTTTTGGAAAACTCGTGTCTGACTCTGCATGGTTTTCCAGTACATCCTTAAAGATTTTCCTCCTGAGGTTGATGATGATACTGAATATGAGTTTTTTTCACATTGTATAATGAAACATGTCAGTGTTTGGAAGAACTGTGTAACTCAGTGAACCAGTAATTCCAAATGACCAACATATTGTGTCATAAAATTGTGCATGGATAGAAAGATCCAAAGTGCAAAATAACTGATGGGTTTTAGTATAAAACGTTCACCCCCTAGGATTTCAATTTCCACATTACAATTACTCTTTAAGAAATTATCACTGGTTGAGTTTCATAGTATCAAGGAAGAATAATTTAGAATTATCTGAATAGGATATTAAAATACTCCTCTTTTTTCCAGCTACATGTCTCTACACAACTAGATTTTCATTACTTTGTATTTTTCACATGCTTCGGTCAAAATAGCATATTGCAACAAACTGAGTGCAAAAGCACATACTTCTATTAAGCTTAGACATTAAGTTGCATGTGTTACACCTAGAGTGGTTTCTGTGTTTCTAATGGATCACTAACAAGGAATAGACTTGATTTAGGAATGGAGTCTTTTAAAAGGAGAGAAGGATTTAATAGAATTGTTTCAAAAGTGATAGAAGGACTGGAGGAGCAAATAGAAGAAGGGCTTATCTGGAGATCAAGAAATTGCCTTTTTTTTTTTTTTTCCCTAGGCTGGAGCCTGTAAGACTGTACTGTTGCTGAGCTACTAAAAGTATCCCTTCTGCTTAGACAAGTGCTCTTCAGCCAAGCATAGTGACATAAATCTGTAGTCCCAGCTACTTGGGAGGTTGAGGCAGGAGGATCAGTAGAGTTCATGAGATCAAGGCCAGCTTGGGAAACATAGTGAGACCACAATACCCAGGCACACACACAGAGCTGTTCTCATTGCTATTACTGGTCAACTGTTGGGCTATTTCCAGTGCACTGGGCTAGGTTCCTAGCACTGCTGTCTGTGAACTGGGGACAGTGTCACTAATTCTGTTGTAACAACCACCAGAATCAGATGACTTTTCTACTTTCTTACTCCCTGCTGGTACTTTTGCTTTTGCCTACACAGAACCCGGCTTGAAAGAGTCCAGGAACTGTAGTTTGTAGGCTTTCAGAGCTGTTCATGTAGCCTAGTTTGAATAGTATGGAGCTAAGAGCTTCATATAGCTAAGTGGTTCAGTAGGATTTGAATATGGCCTGGTTAAGGAAAGGCTCCAAACTAAGCTTTCAATTCCTGGTCTGGTTGTTACATTACACTGTGGCAAATGAGTAGGAGAGAGTATGGAAGGGAATGGTGAGAGGTGGAGTATGGTGGAGAAAGCTAAAAATGATAGGAGATTATGATCAGAGGCTTCAGTTTTGATTGGGTAGAAAGAATTGCAGTGGGCTCTCTTAAGTGGTGGATCAATTTGAATAAAGGGAGATTACGTTGGGGAAACTGATTAGAATGTAGAGGAGGTTGTACTATATAGTATTTTTGAGATTAGTAAGACATCAGGTTGAATACGCAGACCAGAAGATTGCTGTAAAAAACCGGCAGAGTAGTAGAAGCTTGAACAAGGCTGGCATGAGGAAAGAATCACTCTACAGTAATAGATCAGAATGGTGAGACAGTGCAGGATGAAATAGAAGATATATTAAGAAGACCACTTTGGAGATGGTTGGTAATCCAAACATGAGATGATGGCATGAGACTTTTTTTAGGGGGGTGCTGGGGATTGATCTCAGGGTCTTGTACTTGCTAGGCAAGTGCTCTACCACTGAGCTAAATCTCTAAACACCCTCCACCCCTTGAGGTGGTCTTGCTTTGTACCCTAAGCTAGACTTGAAATTGCAGCAATCCTCCTGCCACAGCCTCCCGAGTGCTGGGATTACAGGCCACCACGCCTGGTGCATGAGACTGTTAAAATGAGTATTTTCAATGAAACATTCAGTGGAATTTGAGAAATGTTTAGATTATGAACGGTGGAATGAAGACAAAAAAAAGATGACTTTAAAGGTTTTAAACTGTTTATCGGCAGTGGTGACACACACCTGTAATCCCAGAATTTAGGTGGCAGAGGCAAGATCACAAGTTTGAGACCAGCCTGTGTTACACAGTGAGACCCTGTTGTAGAATTTTTTTAAAAAGAACTGTTCATCTTTAATCAAATTGTGTAGTTGGGATTGGAAGCAAATGATTGTGGAATTGAGGGCCTAGAAAAGGTGAAAAGTATACTTTCAAAGTATGTATGGCATAAGATAAAAAATGTAACAGAAAAGAAATTAAAACCTAAGAAAACAAGTTTGACAACAGTTAGGCTATAATCCTCTTTGTAAGTATTTAGCAGTAACAAAAAAAAAATCCAAGGTTGGGCATACTAGCATACTTTTTTCTAATATATTTGTCCAAATATGACTTCTCACTTTCAACATTTATGGTATGAACATAAAGTGTCATTAAAGATATACTGAAAAACCTTGTTTGTTTTTTCAAGGGAGTCTTTTAATCCTTCATTCATGTAATATTAACTTTAAACTCTCTATTGCCATTATCCTTACCTATTTTGGGTGAGAGACATACCAGCAACTTCCATGTGCTGGGCAGATGACAGATGCTAGTAAATTAGCTGTTAGTGCTTTTATGTTACATATCTTTGCTTCTTTGTGCAACTTGTGCTTCAGAGTCTAGATGAGGAAGATTTCCTGTAGAGGTGCTGTGGCACATGGTTTATAGGTGGGGTGCTTCAGAAAGTATAAATGGTACTCCTTTGAGGGTATCTGGAGTTAGTGCTTTCTATATTGCCCTCATACTGGTTAATTTTTGTTTAATTACTAATTAAGTTAATTTTAAGAGTTTATAAATGGGATGTTTTTCAGCAGTCTAGGACCTCTCAAACAGAAAAAAAAAGCTTTTGGGGCTGGGGATTTAGCTCAGCGGTTAGAGTGCTTGCCTGGCAAGCACAAGGTCCTGAGTTTGATCCCCAGCACCAAAAAAAAAAAAAAAAAGAAAAAAAGCTTTTATTCTAGGTTTTCAAGAAAATATAGCTGAAGAGAAGTTGATATAAATCCATGTGAGCTGGAAATGAGTCTGGACTTCTTAGATTTATTTCATTTTATTCTGTAGTACAAAGAGTAGGAGAAAGTAAGTTGGTAAAAGTTAAGGGATCGAGAGATTAAGGGTGCAGTGATTGGATAAATTATTAGCTTTGAAAACTAATCCCAGCGGATATAAATTGGATTGCTATTCTTTGTTCTATTTAGTAGTAATTTTTTGTTCGTATAGGCAATAGAACCCAGATTAGAGAAAGAAAACTAGATATGTTAACCATAAATTTCCTTTTTCAGTAGGCAAATGATTTAATCTCTGGGTGTTTGTTTCCTGTCTATAATAAAAGTAGTAAGATCTAACACTTAGACTTCTGTGTGCCAGGAACTGTACCAAGTGATTTATGTAGGTTATCTTTGTGATTTCCCATATTATCACAGTGTGAGAGATGGTTTGTAAAGTTCTGTGTGTGAAGCAGTAGCAGTGTACCAAAGAAAAAAACATCATTTCTTTAAGAGATTTTAAGACAAAGCAACTTGGGAACTTTTGGAAGCTACAGTAAAGTGAAAGAGTATGCTGGCATTGGTAGTGATAGAATGGATCCTTGGTGACTCTCTAGCCACTTTCTGTGAACACAACATTAAATTGGTCCCATAAAGGAAGAGCTGTTTTCTCTAAGTTTTTGTATGAGCATTCTGCAAGTTACAGAGTTTTTTTTTTTTTTTTTTTTGCTTTTTTTTGAAGATTGAAAAAAAGGAAAGGTAGCATTCATAGTTAAGAGCATGGGATTTGGAGTCAAGTTAATGGGGTTGACATGCCAGTCCTGCCACTTATCAGTGAAGAGTCCTTGGGTAAATTGCTTAATCGTAGGTTTTAGGATCATCCATAAAATGGTAAGAGCTACTATGAGGATTAAATGAGTTAATGTTTATACAGTGTTTGGAACATGTTTGGCATATAGTAAACACTAAATAAATATATATTAATAAAAAACAAAAACCCAAGGCCTCTGGGAGGGATACAAAGTTGGGAGAAAGGCAGGGATTCGTCTCCCACATATGTTGGGAATAGAAACAGATTAATTTGGAGCTCTTGGGAGACAAGACTGTTTCTAAATTTTGGAGCAACTAGGTAGTGCTGTATGTGAATACAGGTGTCTTGGAAAGCTGATGAAAAAGATGCCAAGATGAAATTACCTGAAGGTTGGATATTGGTGCAGAATTATAGAACATTGTATGGAATTTTTTACTAGCACCTTTTCCCACCACGTCATAAACAAGCCATTGTCCTTCAGATTTTTTAGTACTGTTCTCCACTCTGAACAGACCTCATCTCCATGTTGTGCATCTGTTGGAATGAAATGATTTTGTGCTTTGGCTGGTGGGGTCTGGATTGGGTAATTACAGGCTTCATTTATAAAAGTAGATACTTTATGTCTTTGGTAAACAAATTCAAGAACAGGTTGCATGAAAAGTTTTTAAAAATTTTAAAAAGGGAAACATAAAACTTTAGCTGAAAGTTAGAGAGGAGGAGGTGAGAAAGGTTTGGAGATTTAATATATCTCCTCCCCACCCTCCAGTGTCTGTCTTGTACTGGGGATGCAATTCAGGGTCTTACAGACCTAGGCAAGTGCTGTATCACTGAGCTATATACCCAGCCCAGCAGAAAAATTTTTTTTTTCTTTTTTGAGACAGAGTCTTGCTGTGTAATTCAGATTGCCCTTGAACTCACTATGTAGCCTAGGCTGGCCTCGAATTTGTGGCAATTCTCTTGCTCCAGCCTCCTGAATGCTGGAATTGCAAGGTGTGCGCCACCACACCCAGCCCCAGCAGAAATTTTAAATGGTTGTGTTATGTCTAATAACAGAATAAATACATGCAAAGTATTCATCTGATAATAAAAGTATGGCAAAATGACAAATTGTCATGGTATTGTATGGGGAATAAACATTATACACCAATAAATTTGAAACAGTGAAGTCCTGGATTCTGGAATTTTGGTGGCCTTTACAGAGATAGTATCTTTCTTTTAAAAAAAAGCGAATGTAATCCCACTTGCTAAATCAGACTGTGGCTAGAGTGGGAACTGTAATGGTATGAGAAAGGAAGATATACACTCCCATGAGGTTAAAATTTTTAAGAGGGTGGGAGTAGCCATGAGGACAGATATCTTCTAGGTACATATATTTCCCTCCTGGCAGAAGCAATGAGGAAAACCACCCAGCTGGAGGGTTTGGTGACATACTTTTAAAAGAAGCTGAAGGAGTGCAGGGGAGGTCGGTGATTGTATAGCCAAAAGGACTGGGTGAAGGACAAGTGGCCACAGGTGGGACCCTTGATGGCCTGACCTCTGGCTTGAGGGGCTGACTCACCATGTTCCCTCTTCTCCCCTGGTGGGTTTTCAGGGGAATGTCTCATTTAGCCTGCAATTCAACAGCCTGGCATTTGCAGCCCTGGAGAAGGGCAGAAAGGGAGGCTGACTGGGAGCAAGACGCTAGCTCCAAGGGCCACCTCTCCTTGGGCCGGAGGTAAGCCATTTGGTGCAGCTTTGTCTAACACTCCTGGCCCTGCATCCTTGACTGGGCTCCTAGGAGCAGGCAAATCCCTTACCCTCTCTCCACCCTAAGTAGGAACGCCATGTTCTAGGCTGCTGCCCCGACTGCAGACCTTCAGTGGTTACCCACCTGCCTGCTCTCTACAGACAGTATTTGAACCCAGTTGTTATTGTTTGGTGGTGCTGAGGGATTAAATCCAGCCCTCACTGTGCTAGGCCAGCACTCTTAACCATTGAGCTATAAGTCCAAGGCCTGAACTAATTTTTTAAGATTTAGAAAAATGTAAAGTTGTGAGTGTCCTTAAAAGGTGGAGGAGGTGGAAGGCAAGCAAAGGGTTAGGACTTAAGTGAACAAGTTCTAAGAAAATTGAGAACAGAGTTGTCAACCTGACAGTCATGTTACTGCCTGGAATGGAGTTTGGGCCGGATCTGGAAGGTAGAGGATAAAAAAAGCCAAAAGTATATAGATGTTTTCACTCACGAATGGCAAGGAATTGAACTGGCAGAAGGCTTGAAATTGAATAACTGGAATAGTATACAGAACCAATAGAGTTTAATAGCTTAATTGAAGGCCTTTAATGTTCTAGGCAGTATCTTAGACTTTTTATGCATAGTCACATTTAATCTTTACAGGATATTCGAGATGGAACTTGTAATTCCCACCAAAGTGAGGGAAACAAGCTTGGAAAGGTTAGCATTTCACCCAGTGTCGCACAGCTAGAATATTGTAGAGCCAGAGCTCCTGTTTGCCTGGATCTTTTAAAATCACTGTACTTTATGTACTCCCTTTTTAAATTCCTAAGTGGATTTGCTAACAATATTGTACTTGTAGTATTTGCTTATCGATGTTATAACCTATCAAATAAGGATCTGGAATACTGCTGTGTTCTGGAAAACTCTTCTTGAAGGCATCCCCAAAGGTTTATTTTGTTTATTGTTTTTTGGGGGGATCCTGGGACTGAATCCAGGGCCTTGTACGTGCTGAGAATGTACTCTAGTGTTGAGCCACACCTCCAGCCCCCCCAGAGTTTTGCCTAGTGGAAATGAAAGCAAAAGCAGCAAAATGAGATTCCACCACAAAGAATCTACTTACTCAGTTGTTTTACATGAAAGTGTCTCCTTTTTATAGAAGTGTCAGAAAGCATATAAAGAAAGCTCAGCAATAAAGGAAGTAGAGAAATACATTAGAACGCAAGGAATTAATTGCGTTCTATGCCAAATGCCAAATTTAAAACTACTCCTAGAAATATATGACTGTAGTGAAATATAAGACTTGTGAAATAAAGCTGCATCGGTTTTTACTACACTAATTTTGAATTCAAAGTAATTCAGACATAGTAAATACAATTGTGTTTTATTTTTGCAGTTTTTGTTTTTAAAAAAATTTGTAAAATACAATTGTAAATTGATTATTTTTTCCATTTTTATCAAACTGGGTAGGTGGTAAAAGGCAAATGCACAAATAATATTTCAAATGCTGCATGTTTATTACAAATGCAGGTACTAAAGAAAATTTAAGTTTTCAGATGAGAATTTCTTGAAAATTTAAGCTTTCAGATGAGAATGTCAGGAAAAGAGCATCACATCTTTTGTGCATAGAAAAAACATGTTAATTTTCTGGTCTTTTTTTGTGATGCGGCTTTCTCTTGCTTTTATATTATTGTCTATTAACTACCATTGTGAAGTTTATCAGATTTCTCAAATTTTTTCCCAGGTGTCTTCTCTGTTTTACTTCTGAAATTCCTAATGACCTTACGAATTAATCTTTCTAAAATTAGTTCCTAACAAGTAAGAAATTATATTCTAACATAGATTTGACAGTTCTTAGGCATTAGATATTTATGATACTACTGTGTAGTTTCAGCTTTTATTTGAATGAAATTCTTTTATTAGAATAACTGGTTGAAATTGTAATTTTAATACGATACTTTGTTCAGGTACTTTAGAGTAGCTACTTTGTTTTGTAAACATTTGTAGATGAGATTCAATTGTCTAGCTTTGTTTCTTTGGTTAGAGTATCATAGTATCAGTGTATCAGTAAAATATGTGATGAGTTAGTACCTACCACATGTGAAGGAAGAATAGCTGGATTATTTTGAACTTTGTATTGTATTGTTAATGATAATAGATGTCATATTTGATTATAAAAAAAGAAAGAAGTTCCTGGCTCAAGTACTTTCTTTCAGCCTTAAGTTTCAGTAAATAAAAATTGGCCCCATTGCTGGAGGAGGTGGTGGTGGTTATTACAGAGTAACTAGGGACAAAGTAGCCCTTTGGTCATAAACAGCTAGGAACCAAGACAAAATATTTGAGATAAATGTTTTTAGATACATGGTAATATGACAGGACTATGCTCCCTGAGAGAAGGGAAACAAATAAATTCAACTGTCATCTCCCTGGATTTCTGTCTGAAACTGGATTCCAGTGCTGGATCCATGCAGAGAAAGGAGACAGAAATCTGAATGCAATTAGGATGAGGTGGCTGGAAATTTGCCTAGTTGACTATCATTAAAGATGGAATTATGTAGACAGTGAAATTTAGAAATCTACAGAAGGTTGCCTTTGAGTCTCTGATACTAAGCTAGGCTAGGCTGTCATTGGCTGGTAGAAGTAGTATTGAGAAACTGGCAGGAGAAGTATTGGAATTCACAGTAGGTTGGGAGGTAGTCTATTTCTTAGCAGCTAGAGTAGAAACCTCGTTGAGTGCTCAGTAATTTGGAAGAGACCCTAGAAAGGGTGATCCTTAGCAATAGGGTTAAAGTAACTGTAGAGAAAGGACTGTTCTCCCATCTCCCCAACAAACAAGACAAACTAAAAAGCAGCAGAAAGTTTTATGTGGTAGAATGATTGCCTAGCAAGTGTAAGGACGGGGTTTGATCCCTGACACCGCATATAGAAAGAAAAACGAAAAGGTTAAGCCAGTTCTCAATTTAACTGCCAGGTGGCCAAAATTCAGCCTTTAAAAATGTTCATCAAAATACATAAAATGTTAAACATCCACTGCAGAATTACTGTATATATGAGATGGGAAAACGTAACCTTTAATCTGAAGAAAAGTTAGTTGTTAGATCTAGAAACAATGAATTTAGAAGACATATTTAAAAGAAAGTGTGATATGAGGAGACAAATGTAAGAGATGAAAAGACCCAGGGGAACTTCTAGAACTAAAAAAATTAGGATTTGAAATGAATTCAGGCAGTGAACTCAATAGCTGATTAGACACTATAGGAAAAAGATGACTGGATAGGATAATAGAAAGTGAATCATGAAGAAAAAAGACTGAAAAGCAATTGAGCCTCACTGATACGTGAGACAGAATCATGTAGTCTAACATACATGTGAGTAGAGGGAGCAATTTGCAGAACTAGTATTTGAAGAAATAATTGTTGAAAAATTAAAAGCTCTAAGCTCTTGGACCTGATGAACCTAGCTAGGATAGAGAACAAAATCACACTGAGGCACATTAGTGAAAGCCAGAGTCAAGAAGTAATGGTATTATATTCAGGATAGAAAAAAAACAGGTGTTGACTTTTTATCATAAACAGTATAAGCCAGCAAAATTCTCTACTTGTATTATAAATGATTAACACAACCAAACTGAAGAAGAAAATAGTTGTATTAAGGTTCTGTAGAGAAACAGAACCAATAGAATGCATATATAACTATATAAGGAGATTTAATAGGTTGGCTTATACAATCCCAGGCTAGATAGTCCTGCAGTAGTATCTGCAGCATAGAAAGCTGAGGAAACCTGGGCATGCTCAGACCAAGAAGGCTGGGAGCCTTAGAATAAGAGGGACCAATAAGGCAACCAGTTTGAAGTTGAAGGCCTGGGTGCTCTCTGGAGAGTTCTCGGTGTGAGTCCACATTCAAAGGCTGAAGAAGCTGGAGTCTGATGTCCACAGGCAATGAGAGCAGACAAAATACACCTAGTCAAGAATAATTCAGCTTACCTGTGTAGATAAGCTTTCCCCTTCTTCCACCTTTTAGTTACACCTGAGTTAGTCTCCAGCCTGTTGGATAGTGCCATCTACATTCAGGGGGTGTCTTTCCTCCATTTGGCGACTTACATGCAATCTTCTCTGGAAACATCCTCACAGACATACCTGGAAGTGTGTTTTGCCAATTTTCTAGGTGTTTTGGAAGCCAGTCAAGTTGACAAGGTGAACTATCACAGTAGTAATCAAAGGAATCTTGGAAAACAGTGTCTTGCATTGTGTACAAGTAACTTTATTCTATTTAGTGAATCTGATTTCTCTTAGGGGTATGGATTAGCAAGTCAAAACTGTATATTAGAATAATATACGGTATTATGTATATATTTTTAGATGATGAGACAGGTTTCTTATTGATGAACTCATGAAGATAAATTCTTCATGTGTATATATATATCTATGTCTCTCTCCCTCTCTCTCTTTGAATATATATGTAATATATATTTATATTTACAGCGAGCATACTTAATGTCCAAATGTTGAATTCTAAATACAGCTCTTCAATATGGATCCCATATATTATAAAACTACAACCTGAAGGAGCTTTTTAATGGCCAATGCTGGAATTCAATAATGATAGTATAGGTTGTAACCTGTAGAATAAAATACCTAGGAGTTCATGCTGGCAAAAATAAATAAAGGAATGGAGTGGAAGGGATAAATCTCAGAAGAAAAGTTTCAATTAATAAGTGTAAAAGAGTGAGAAACACAAAAATCACTGTTTGGAAAATACTACACTAAGAATTGTTGTTGGCAAGATCCAGGGAACACCTGGTATTTTTGTCTTCCCCTTGCCATGCAAAACCTTAATGTAATTATGAGAAGACATCAGACAAAACCCAAATTGAGGAAAGTTCTACAAAATATCTTCCAGTATTCTTTAAATCTATCAGGACCATAAAAGAAAAGGAAAGACTGGAGAACTGTCTTAAATTGCAGTAGAATGAGGAGACATGGTAACTACAAGCACTGTGGAAACCTAAATTGGATTTTGAAACAGACATTAGTTTTTTTTTTAAAAAAAGCTGTGAGTTGAGTTCGTAGTTTAATTACTTGCACTTACTAATGTTATTTTCCAATATCTGATTAAAGTACTGTAGTTATATGTAAGTTAATATTAGAAACTGAACAAAAAGGTATTTATGAACTGTTCTCTTTTTTTGCAACTTTTCTAAAGTGCTGAAAGAAAAATATGTGTCAGTTTAGAATTCAGTCCTAATAAAATATCTTACAAAAAATTGAAGATATTTTCTAGACAAAAGCTGAGTCCTTTTGTCTGTTAGTAAAGTCATTACAGGAAATTTCTTCAGCCTAAAAAATTATTTCAGATGGAAACTGAGATCAGCACAAGACTAAAGAAACAGGAAGTGGTAAATACATGGGAAAATAGAAATACTTTTTTTTCCCCAGTTTTTTTAATTTGTTTAAAAGATGATTGTTTAAAGCTGAAATTTTTACGATTTTATAGGATTACAGTACTTGGCAATAAATAACATGTAGTATTACAACATGGCGGGGGGGAACAATCCAGTGTTGGAAGAAATGAGAATAAACTCAGTTTTTTGAGGGGTAGGTAGAGGATACTGGGGATTAAATCCAGGACCTTTGCACTATTACCTACCCCCCCCCCCCTTTGAGGGTGCTGGGGATCAAACTCAGGCCCTTGCTCTTGCTAGACAAGCACTCTACCACTGAGCTAAATTCCCAACACCTCTTTTTTTGTTGCTAAGTTTTCCCAGGCTATGCTTGAACTTGTGAACCTCCTGTCTCAGCCTCCCAGAGTGCTGACATTACAAGTGTGTTGTACCACTACCACATCCAGCCTAAGTTTTTTGTACAATGCAAAAAGTGGCATAAGGCCACTCGATGGTAGACTGTGCTACTTAAAGATGTATATTAGAAACTTAGAGCAACCATTAATAAGTCAGGTATATCTAGTAAGTTGCTCATTTCAAAAAAACCTGTAGTGCTTATATTAATATTAGACAAGTAGGACTAGAGGTATAGCTCAGTGATAAAGCATTTGCCTAGTATGTATGAGACCCTGGGTGTGATTCTCAGCACCACAAAAACCAAAAATACCCCTCCCTATATTAGAGTAGGTTTTAGAGTAAGGCTTTTAATTATAGAAATAAAAAGGCTTTGTTCAAAATGGTACATGGTCAGTATGTTACTTTTACATATAACAATTTCAAACGTCGTGTGGTGGGGCACACCTGTAATCCCATTACTTGGGAGCCTGGAGCAGGAAGATGCACTATAATAAGTTCAAGGCCAGGCTGGGCTACATAGTAAGTTCAAGGTCAGCCTGAACTACATAGTGAGACCCTGTCTCAGGAAACAAAAACAAAGAGAAAGAAAATGCTTAAAGCAAAACCTGACAAACATATATTAAAGAATTTTAGTCTTAATTTAAAACCTTTCTGAAAGAAACCTCAAGGTCCAGGTTACTTCACTAGTTAATTCTGACATGTGTAAAAAGGAAATAATGCCAATTTTAAATCTCTCTAAATAGAGGAGAGAGCACTGTGCACATCAGCCTTACTTTGGATACTAAAATCAGACAAAGGTATGATGTATTTGTCACGAACATAGAGATGTTCTCCATGATCGTAGATATGGGAATCCTTAAATAACCGCAAATCAAATTCAGGACCACCATATGGCCTTTATTCCAGGAGAGCAAAACCAGTGTAATTAACTCTGTTAATTGAATAAAGAAAAATCATATTATTATTTTATTGGGCACAGTAAAAAAAATTTTGATGGCAAATAACTCACAACAACTGAGCAAATTAGGAACAGAAGGATGTTTTTTCAACCTACTTAAATACTGTACACTAAACATGATACTTTAAGCTAGGCCTGGTGGTGCACACCTATAATCTCAACCCTTGAGAGGCCGAGACAGGAGGATTGCCGTGAGTTTGAGGCCAGCCAAAATTACGTAGTGAGACCCTGTCTCAAAAAAAAAAAAAAAAGGTATTTTAATGGTTAAGCTTTCAGTTTTCTAAGATCAGGTACAAAACAACGTTGTATTAGAGGGCCTAGTTAGTAAATAAGAGGAAGAAATAAGTCATAGAGGATCAAAAAGAAGATATAGAGGATCAAAAAGAAGATATAAAAGTGTTTTTATAAACTCTGTGCCTATATACATAGGAAATCTTAGACCATCTACCTCCCTTCTAAAAAGGGCAAGAATAGTGAATATAGCAATATTGCAGGATGTAAGATTAATATACCAAAATCAGTTGCATTTCTGTATTGAGCAGTAAGCAACTAGAAAGTGAATCTTTTAGAGTCTTTTAGCATAGCATCCAAAAAATAAAAATGAAATAGGGATAAATTTAACAAAATGTATGCAAGACCTAGACACCAAAGACTATAAAAAATATTGGTGAGAGAACTAAAGATGACTCAAACAGAAGTATACCGTGTTCATGGACTCAACCATGGTTGTGTCTTTTTAAAAATTTTAACCTGTCTTTTTAGTAGTGCTAATATTTTTAGAGCTCTGAGCAAAATTGCTTATGAGTGGTCTTAACTTTAGTTTTTCTCATAAGCCTGATGATTTTTAATACATGATTTTTGTAGAACACAAGAGTTCATTAGGAACATATATACAATATTCCATTATACTAGAAATGTTTGTATTATTCCTCTGTTATATATATTAGTTTCGGGCTGAGCGTGGTGGTGCACGCCTGTAATCCCAGCACTTGGAGGGTTGAGACAGGAGGATCACCAGGAGTTTAAGGCCAGCCTGAACTACATAGCAAGACCCCATCTCAAAAACCAAAACCAAAACACACATTAGTTTTTGTTAGCAAAAGTTGAGTTTAGCTTTGGTTCTGTTGTCAGAGATTTATCAGTACCCAGGAATGTCTTCCATCTTAGGCATTTCAGAAACTAAAATCAAAGTATGGAATGTAGCAAAAAGAAGAATGGGCTACTAAAAGTTAATTAGGCTTTTAAAACTGAAAACTTTCACGTGTCAAAAGACATTTAAACAATGAAAAGATACCCTACAGAGTGGAAGGAAATATTTCAAATCGAATGGAGTAGGACTATTGGGTGCATTGACTGAGTTAATCCATGCAAAAAGCTTAGAACAGTGTCAGGCACATTACTTAGCTGTTGCTGTATGAAAGGTTCTTTAGAGGGAACCTTTTCATATTCTGCATTTTCACATGTGATACAGATAAAGAAACTAATGCCTCTATTGGAGAAAGACATTTTTGAAATTTTCACTGTTTGTGACATAGCTGGGACAATAGCCTGATCTCTAAAATTCCATACTAAGGGACATTCAAAAGATGTAAGTATTGGGATTAATTCCTCTCTGGGTGTGGGAGAAACACTTTTTCACTTGATAAAAACTGTAGATATTGATCACTTAGCTATAAATAGTTAAAAGTTGGTTGTCCAGAGTTTATTATATATAGGTTGTTTCTGCTTGCATTAATTGCTAGGTTTTGGCGGGGTCATTAGAAGGCAAGTTTTGCAAAACTTGTCCTTACAGTGCTTAAAGGTTGCAGTTACTCTTATTACCACTGGATGGTGTTTGTGTAACATTATTAAGTCAAATGTGTTGGCTGATGGTACTTTTAAAAAATTTCTTTAGGGGATTTAGCTCAGTGATTAGAGTGCTTGCCTTGCAAGCACAAGGCCCTGAGTTCGATCCCCGGCACCACCAAAAAAAAAAAAATTAAAAAAAAATTTCTTTAAATTTATTTTTTATTTTAGATAGTTTTTCTTGAGCAACTGTAAATTAGGGAGTTGACTGCAGTAAAATGAAATACTCTTTTGAGCTGAGTTCCAGGATCTGCAAAAAGTGGGAATTCCTTTCATGTGTTTTTATATAAGCATTGGTTGGATTACCCCTAAATTTGTCTGTGGTAATTCAGCAAATGATAATGTTGCAGGGGAATCTGATTTTTTTTTTCCTGACAGAATCTTGAAGGGTGGTAGATTTTCCTGGTTTCTCTGGTTTTGCCCTGATCCCTAAATTGTGGGAATGGGAGTGCAGTATTGGGGATTGAACCCAAGGCTTTCCCACTGAGCTACATTCCCCAGCCCTTTTTTGAGACAATCTTCCTAAGTCACTCAGGCTGAGCCTAAACTCAGACCCTCCTGCCTCATTCTCCTAGAGTGCTTGCTGGAATTACAGGCCTGTACCAGCAGGCCCGAGCCCTACATTTTATCATAAACTTTTCTAGTGTATTGTAGCTAAACTTTCTCCGTACTTCTATGTGTGGGTATATGAGGATGTGGAAGTACATGCTGGTGAAATGAAGGTATTTCCTTGGAAAAAAAGGTCAGACCTGTAAAAGGCTTGGGGCCAAGCTAGAAATA
Source organism: Hystrix cristata (assembly GCA_004026905.1). Taxonomy (NCBI): domain Eukaryota; kingdom Metazoa; phylum Chordata; class Mammalia; order Rodentia; family Hystricidae; genus Hystrix; species Hystrix cristata. Next base: position 29,056 of record PVJO010006815.1, read on the forward strand.
TAAGTAAGAATGTTCATAGACACTGATGCCAATATTGAGGTATTTAAGTAGTGGTGAGAATATATTTGTAAACATACTTCTCTGTCAACCTAAACTTTATTTTTGTTAATGTAGTGGCTACATATTTTTAGATGTCAAAATAGTACTTCAAGGCTTTGATGGGAGCAGCTGCTGAAACAATGAATTCTTTCCCCTTGTCCACCTGTGCCTTACATTTCCCAGACATTCTTTTTTTATTTTGGCTTTTTCTTCTGTTACTCAACCCCCTGTTCCCTAGTTTTATATTTCTTCTTCTTCTTTTCTTTTTTTTTTTCCCCACTCTTGGGTGAGCAGTGGCAGAAGGGTTTTGCTGGGAATTGAAACTAGGGCCTGTGCATATTAGTCAAGTACTCTATTGCTGTGTTGTAGTCTCATCTCTGCTTATAACTTTAAAAAAAAATCATCTTAGTGATTCTCTGTATAAAAAAAAGAAATTCTCTGTATAGAAGATGAGAATTTATTTTTATACCACCAGATATCCCCGGCACCTCTCTCTTCATCTTCTCAAAGAGTAATAGCAAATGTTTTGATTACTAAACCAAGTAGCATGCTGTAATTGCATTTCCTTTCTTGGACAGCCTTTTGTTTTTGCTATAGTTTACAGTTCTTTCATTGTTACATTCACCTGGGATTAGCAACAGTGTCTCTGCTTTATCCCAGACAGAATCATCAGACCCTTTTGTTTCTCATGTAAATTCTATTAGCATTATTTTCTTACGCAGCCCACCCTCAGTTCTAGGAGGCATCCCTCTTGGAACTTGCTTCTTAATGTTCTTCAAGCCAATTTGACTGACCTTGATAGATTTCATATCTTTGTTTTTCTTGTTTGGTAAAGCAGTCCCCTATTGGCTATTTTAGGGTGTATGTGGAGGGAAGTGCACACTTTTCCTCTGAAAGTTTTGTTAATTGAGTCTGCTGAAGCCAGATGAACAGGAAAAAAGCCATACAGGTTTATGTGCTCTTGGAGCCAAACAAAATATGAAGCTCAAAGGATCAGATGGTTGAAGTTTATATACCCTTTTCATAAGAGAGAGAAATAAAAGAATGGCCCGGAGATAGTTTCAGAGGGGTAGTAAATGATTTTTTGTAAAATGAATGTGCCTTGAGACTAAGTTCTTCTCTCGGTTAGGTGGTGACAAAGGAAAGTGAGGGGACATACTATAAACAAAGGCTCTTTGCATGTAAAGTTTGTTACTATTTAGATCTGGGGTATTCCCCCAGAGCCTCATATGTTTGAAAGGTGATTGTATCTGGGGTATGCTATACTTATCCCTGTGAGTTTATAGCTGAATGTGCTGCTTAGGAGGTGGGGCTGGTGAAAGAGGTAGGTCACTGGGGGGAGTATCATGTGGATGGAAGTGTGTGTCTCCCTCGCCAGCTCTTCCCTTAGAACTCTTGTTTCCTGGCTGCTGCCATGACTTGATCAGGTTTCTTCTCCCCACACCCTCCCACCATGTTATTTCTGTGTTTTAACCTGCTTAAACTAAAATTTAAGCTGAGCCAAAATAAACTTCCCTTTCATATGTAGGTGTTGGGTATTGTGTCTCAGCAATGGGAAGGTGACAGTCTCTCAGTCATCTTTAGGAGCTGCTCTTAGAAGAATAGATGAAAAGTCTGTCTGGGCTGTGCGAGCCTTTTGGTTTCTTTTCCTTTTTAACCTTCCCTAGATATTTGATGAGATTCCTGTAGGAGGGGATGTTAAGACAGTTGCATTTCTTTTGGAGAAGAGCTCTTTTCATTTCTCCGAGGGCACTTCAGAGAGCCCCTCCCTGCTCTTGGTTTGAGAAACCGGGGAAGGTTAGAGAAACCTGAGACTCTCCAGCTCAGCATATCAAAGTGCCACACTTGGGGATACTGTTTTCTGAGTCCCAACACATGGGAACTATAGTATTTTGAGATCTTTAATGTCTGGAAGTGCCTCTCATTTGGCACTGGCTGGTTATAGGTTGAAAACACTTTGAAAGACACTCTCTTTTTGTCTTCTGGATTCTAGTTATTGATATGTAGAGAGTTGTCTCACACACACACACACACACACACACACACACACACGCACACCCACACCTCATTCCCCCCTTTTTGCTGGTGATTGAACCTAGGGCCTCCTGCATACGAGGTAAATGTTGAGAGTTGTTCTTAATCCTTTAATGTGGCTTTGTTTATTTCTCTGCAAGCTTTTATAATCTTGTTTTCCCGGTATTCTGAAATCTCACTGTGATATTTCTTGGTATTGTCACATCTGGGGGACGAGCATTGCTGCTCTGCTGTCTGAGCAGCCCACTGGGATTGTAAACTCAGCCCCAATGAAAAAGCAGGGGGACAAAATTTAACAAAAGGAAGACACTTTACTCATAAAAGGGAAAAAGAAGGTTGGAGTAGATAGCTACCCTGATAAGAAAGAATCAGAGTAGGGAGCCCTGGAAAGATAGAGGACCCGTGAGCCCTTTGTTTCTGACTGTACTGGGAACTTACCATAACTGGATTGGCGTCCAGGCACCTCTGCCTAATGTCATTTTTTCCAGTGGTCTGCATGCAGCTTCTTTCTGTCCCTTGTCCTTGACTTACTTTTTAGGACCTTTGGGGTGGGCAGCTAATTGGCTAGGGGGTGCCTTACTCAGGGTTAGCTTAGAGTTAGTAAGGGGACATGAGGATATCTATTGTATTCTGTAATTATATGATGAATATAGTGACCCTAGAGTGAATACATATGTGTGTGTGTGTATGCATGTACATTAGTGCATAGGTGTGAGTTTATACTGATACAAGAGCTTTACCCAAAATTAGTCAGGCCTCATCTCATCCCCTTAAGTCTTCCCTGTTTTGTATTGGAGATGGAGAGAGATGGCCCTCTCAGCTTGGCTTTGTGTACTTGGCTTTCTCTGTTCTCTGCCCGTCAGTTCTTTCCCTTTCTGGTCTCTTGGTGCAAGTCCTAAGGCCATTTGGTGCCTTTCTTTATCTGGTTTTTCTCTCTTTCTCTACCCCTTGTCCTTGACCTGCTTCCTGATGGAATTTCTCTAGTTTTTGTTTTTAACTCCTGGTCAGGTTAGCTGGAAGATCTAATGAGGCCCATATTCTGTTTTTTTTTTCCCTGTCTACAGACTCCTAACCCTACTGTGTGAATTTTATTCATTATGCTAAGCACCCAGTAGTCTTCCTGTCCAAAAATAGATTTCTTTGGTTCTGTTAAATTTTCTTGCATGATTTCTTTGACTATTAGCTATATGTCATTTTCTCTGTTCTTTCTCAAACTTGTATTTGATGTCAGACTTCTGGTTTGATCTTCTAGTTATGTCTCATATATTCTATTATTTGTCAGTTAGTCATATTTTCTGGGAGAGCTCAATATTTTTCTTACAACCTTTCTGTTGAATATATTATTTTGCCTTTTTTTGCAGGGGGTATGGGTCTGATACTAGAGTTGAATCAGGGCCTTCACACTGAGCTACATTCCCAGTCTCCCCCTCCCTTTTTTTTTTTTTGAGACAAGGTCTTGCTAAATTGCCTAGTTTGAACTAGAACTTGAGGTGTTCCTTCCTCAGCCTTCCAAAGTGCTGAGATTATTGGTGTGTACCACTGTGCCCTGCTTACATATTTTCTCTATTTAATTTCCAGGAGTTTTCTGATTTAGTTTGGGGAACCACCCCCCACCCCAGTTTAAAAAAATCATCTTATGTTTAAATGAGAAATGTTAGCTTTTCCACTGTGGTTGCCTTTCTCCTTTTTTGGTTTTCCTTAATTGTTTTGGCATGTCACTGAAGTGTTTGATTCAAGGCTCTAAAAAGCTGATTGAAAGTGGATAAGGATGCTTGTTGAAGTAGTGAGTTTCATCTTTATGGCAAAAGATACGTGTTTCTTTTGGGGAAGGAGCTTTTTACCTTTTCCAGAAGCATTATTTATGTTTATTCAACATACATACACACACACACACATATGTGTGTGTGTATGTGTGTGTGTGTATTGTGTGTGTGCTGGGGATTGAACTCAGGGCCTTGCACATGCCAGGCAAGCACTCTAACCACTGAGCTAAATCCCCAGCCCCTCAACTAATACTTTTTGAGTGGCTGCTATATATCAGGCATTGTTCTAGGTACTGAGAATTTAAATAAATTAAACAGATAAAAATCCGTAGCCTTGTGGGCCTTACAATTAGCAAAGGAACGCAAGTTATAGATATAAGAACTGTTAAAAAGGAAGGAGTAGGGCTTGGGGATTTAGCTCAGTGGTAGAGTGCTTGCCTAGTAAGCTCAAGGCCCTGAGTTTGATCCCCAGCACCCCCCACCCTCCAACCAAACGAAGGAGTAGGAGCCAAGCCTGATGTCTCAGGCTTGTGATCTCAATGCAGTGGGAGGCAGAGACAGGATGGATGCAAATTCATGCCCAGCCTGAGCCATTTACTGATTTAGACCCTGTTTCAAAATAAAAAGTAAAAAAGGGAGAGGGGGGCTGAGATTGTAACTCATTGTGCGTGCGTGTGTATGTGTGTGTAGAGAAGAATATGAATGGATGAATATAGGGATAGGGAGCCATAACAGAAAATGATACGATAACAGACATGGGATGGGGGAGTGGAAAAACATTGCAGTTTAGGTTAGGGTAGCTAGGGGGAAAACCATGATGGAGGACAGCAGTATTCTAGGCTGAGGAGTTTTATATACAAAAGCCCCTGAGATGGGAATGTATATTGAGATGTTGTATATACTGAGATGTTGTATATACAACTGAGATGTTGTATATACAATGGCTCCATGTCCTGACCCGTGTGTGGAACAACAAAAAGGAAGACAATACTGTTGGTTGAATCAGAATAAGATGATACGTAGAATGTTGAGGGCAGATTAGGAGGAGTGTGAGGTGTGGGGTGGGCAGAGTGTGTTAGGGCCTTATGGGCCACTTTAAGGATTTTTGCTTTTAGTTTCTGTGAGATGAGATATGAAGATACCCAGGTTGAGTATCTTGAGCTTGGGATTTAAGGGGAAGGTATAGTCTGGGATGTAACAATCATGCTGTAGTTTAGTATATGTGCTGCCGAAGCGAGCACATTCCGCTGTATTTTAGAATTCAAAGCCATAAAGGTAGGGAAAACACTACTTGGGAGACTAGGGAATGAGTAAAGATAGCAAAGCATTCATTCCAGTTTTTTAAGGATCATAGAAAGAAGGGAAAATCAGCAGCAAAGATTGAAGAATGGCAGAAGAATGAAGAGGAAAGAGTAACAGTTTATTTTTGTTTTTTTTTGTTATGGCTCCCCTTGGTACTGTAGGCTGTTGAACGCAGGGCCTTTCTACTGAGCTGTATGTATCTCTGACCCTTTTTACATTTTTAGGCATGGTCTCACTAAGTCTCTTGAGTTGCTTGGAGTGAGGTGGGGCTCCCACTTACAGTCCTCCTGCCTCAGGCTCTCAGAATGCCTGTATTACAGGTGTGCATCACCACACTAGACTTGGGTCACTTTTCCTCAGAATCCCAGAACCACTTTATGAGACTGAGCTCCAGTTGAGCAGTGAAGACTTTTTGTTCTTGGCGAGGAGTAGGAGAAGCTAGAGAGATAGATTTGAAAATCAACTTCTCAACTGCTGGGGGACAGAGAAGTCGTAGATACAGGGTAAAAGAAATGAGAGGGAGGGATAGACTAATAAGCGGAAGAATCTTAAATGTCTTTTCTGTGGATGGATAGATATTTTCTGGAAATTTTCTCTCCCCTTTCACGGTTCTTTCAGGTCTCAACTGTCATGATACTGGGCCTAGGTAGGAGTGTCATTTAGCATGTAGATGGAATTACAGTGAAGTTACAGGTTGTCTGGCTGTTACTCTGGCAGCCCTCAGATCCAGCTGGTTTTTCTAGCCCACTCGTATGGGGACTTCTGGCCTCTGGCATCCTGTCTTCAGAGATAAATAAGAATAGGGCAGGGTAGACATTCAGGTGGGTTATATAGGCGGTATACTGGGAAACATTTTTGCTCAGGAAGGAATGAAGAACAGCTTTAATTCCTACTAATTAGGTCAACTCAGATAAGGACTTAGAATAACATTTGGGGCCTGGGTGTAGCTCTGTGGGAGAGTGCATGCATAACATGCACGAGGCCCTGGGTTCAAACCCCAGCACCCCCCCAACACACACACACACACAGAAAAGAAGGAACATGGAGATCTTGACCTCAGTGAGAGCAGTTTTTGGTGGAGGGGGTCTTAATAAAAGCAACAAAGCCTGACTGAAAAGTGTTCAAGAGATGGGAGGAGAAAAAGGTAGAGATTACTCTCAAAAACCAGGTAATTTTATTTTAGAGTGATTTTCTGATAAATTTTTAGAGAAGCAAAAATTTTGGGTGTGGGCATGGACCAGGCTTAATGTTGTTTAGGTGGCCCCCCTCTGTTTTTTTTGGTGCTGGGGATTGAACTCGGCCTTGTGCTTGCTAGGCAAGCACTCAAACCACTGAGCTAAATCCCCAGCCCAAGTGGCCCCTTTTGATTGGATATGGAAAACATAATGAGGACAAGCTGAAAAATTTTGGGTAGTAAGAAGTAGATAGGCTCAAATTAAGAGAGAGTAGCACCAGGGAAAATCTATGAGTTTGAAGGACTAAAGGAACATTACAAATTCTGGGGGCCAAAAAGAGGTAGCCAGCATGTTTTGCTGCAGATTGGTTTTTGACCATTTCTTAGTGAAAAATTAGTTACTAAAAATGAGATGCAGAAGAAAACTGTGTGAGCTGGGGGTAACTATGAATAGGAAAACCATTGAATAATTGATTTTTCTTTTATTGTGGTCCTGGGGATTGATCCCAGGGCCTTGCCCTTCCTATGTAGGAGCTCTGGTGGGGCTAGATCCTCAGTGGAGCTGGATCCTTGGCCCTTTATTTTGAGATAGGGTCTCGCTGAGTTGTCTACGTTGGGCTCAAACTTCTAATTCTTCTGTATTAACCTCTTGAGTAGATGAGTTTACAGGTATGTGCCTCTGGTCTATTTCTTCTTTTACGTGAAGCACGTTTTCCTCACAATTCTTTCCCATGAGTTTGTGGACTGGGACTTTGAAAAATTATTTTCCTTTCACCTTCCTTCTGTGGAACTTCAAAATGTTTAGACTAGAAAAATAATTTCTCCTCTGGATGAAGTTATGGAATCTTTAAATATTTAACATTTTAGTTAGTGGTATATCAGTTGGAATCATGTAGAACTTTCTAATTGCCTGACACTTTTTATCCCTTTTTCTTGTTTATTTTATTTTAATTTTATTTTAGTGGTACCTTTCAGATACACAGTGATGTGATAACATTCATCATAGGGAATTTGTAGCTGTACATGGTAGATCTTGTTGCTGCTTTTTTCCCCCCCATTTCCCTCCCTTCCCTCCAACCCCTCTTTCCTCATTATTCCTTTTTAAAATTATAGTGTGTTTTCTTTTGAAGCTTGGTTTACTGTCAGATTTGTTTATATCCTTTAGCCACTTTTCTTCATCATTGTTAGTTGAGGCTTCAATAGATAACTCTTGTATTTGTTCATAGGATCAAAACTGAGGCCAAAAAATATTTGGAAGTTTATCAGAAAAAGAAAATTGAGATTAGGAGACTTAATCTATTCTTTTGATATTCCTCTCCTTCTAAAACAATGCTCGAATTTCGGTATGGTTCTATTAATATAAAATTTTTTAAGTTTAAAGATCTCCATGGGCTTTATTTTCATTTCTAGAATCAGGTATCACTTCATTGCATAAAATAGAATAAGTGTTCTCTCCTAATGGAAAGTTGTAATGCTATATATTTCTCTCTAAACACTACTTTGAACTGTATCCTACAAATTTTGATGTGTTTTTGTTACCGATCACCCAGGTCCACTATACTCCAATAACATGGGAGACAATCTTTGATGGAAAAGGAAAAGGTTGTTCAAAACTAGTTCCAACAGGGATGGAGGGACCTTTTATTGTAAGATGGGGAGAGGGATATAAATTAGACAATAAACAAGGAAATTCCTGTCCTGTTGTATCGTGGCCATTCTAGGCTCCTTCTCTCCCTTGTGGAAACCAGACCCCAACTTCCTGGGGCTAGGATCTGCATATTCCTTTTAGACAAATTGCTTGTTTGTTTTGTTTTGTTTTGTTTTTGATAGAAGCTAATTTCTGACAGAAATTACCTCTCCATTCATCTGAGTTGAGGAGTGGGTATGTCATCAGTGTGAGGAAGTTGGAGAAGCAGCTATGTCTTTAAAAAAAACAAACAAACAAACCTAATTTATAAAGATCTACTTTACGCTCTTGATTACATTTTATTTTCATTTTATTTTTTTTTCCTAATTTTCATTGCAATTTTTTGATCCATGAATTTCCAGATATTTTGAGATTTTTCCAGGTGTCTTGGATCGATTTCTAATTTATCGTGGTCAGAAAACACAGTTTGTGTGACTTCATACTCTCAACTTTATTGAAATTTCATTTTTTGCCCTTATGTTTTATTTTAGTATCTGTTGAATGTGCATTTAAAAGAATATGGGGCTGGGGATGGAGCTCGGTGACTTAGAGTGTTTGCCTAGCATGTGTAAGGCCCTGAGTTCAGTCTTTAGCACCAAGGCCCTGAGTTCAGTCTTTAGCACCAAAACCAACCAGCCAACCAGCAAACCTAACAAACCAAAAACCAATCGTGTATTCATTGTTGGACACAGATTTATATATGAGTTAGGTCAAATTGGTTAATACAGTGTTATTCACATATTCTATATTATTATTTTTTTCTTTCCACATTTAAAAAAATCAACTACTGAGAAAGGCATGTTAAAATTCTCCAGCTGTAATAGTAGATACTTTAAATTTTACTTCCTTTCCTAATTTTTTTCAGATTATAAAATCTTCTTTAAGTAGAGAGGGGTGGGTGAATGGAAGGGCGGGGAGGGGAAGAGAGGGGAAAACCAAAATACATCATGTACAGGTACAAAGTAACCATGTTGATTATGATCATTATGTATATAATGTACCAATACATGTTCTTGGTAAAAAAAAAAAAGAAAAAGAAAAATTAGTCCATAAAGTACTAATAAACATTCTTCCAAATTCCAAAAAAAAAAAATCTTCTTTAATCAAGGACTTAACATTGAACAGATTTCCCAAATAAAATGGAAAGTTTCCAATACATTGAAATAGAAATCCATAAATCACCATACATATAATAGCAGGAAAACTAACACAAAACAGCAAGTTTATACAATCCTTGTAAAAGCAGTGGTCTGCTTCTCAGTTGCTTCTTCTGCCTGTCAGGTATATTCTGCTGAGGCTGCAGCTCACAGACTCAAGTGGCTGTGGTGGCGGTGGCTGTACTCAAGAAGCAAGGCAGGGGCTGGGGATTTAGCTCAGTGGTTAGAGTGCTTGCCTAGGAAGTGCAGGGCCCTGAGTTCAATCCCTGGTACCAAACAGTGTATTAACCATCCTTTAAATATCAAAGTGAGAAATGAGAAGGCAACGTATTCTCAGAAAGATGTTAGGAAGGAGACAGTTGTGTAAAGCTTGAGGCTGAAAGGTGGCTTTCCAGTTTCATTTGTTTGGCTTCTTGGTTAGTGGCTGTCAACAGTAAAATGTGAGGTTCTGGTTCATGGATCATATAATGGACCCATCCCTGACTCTGCTGAAGATTCTCCATTCAGATTTAGACATCAAGTGGGTTTAAGGACCAGCTTGGCTATATCCTTGGGCAACATGACATGGCTGTATTTGAACTCCTCGTTGTCTTACTTGTCTGAATAATAAATTTTTTTGTGCAACATGTTTTCTCTGTCTCCAAGCCTTTAGCCCTACACCACCACCCTCCAAACAACTCCCAGCAGCATGCCTTCCTTTCCTAATTTGTAAGAAGTTTTCCTCTTTCTTTCTTTCTTTCTTTCTGTTTCTTTTTTTTTGGTGCTGGGGATCGAACTCAGGGCCTTGTGCTTACAAGGCAAGTACTCTAACCACTGAAATAAATCCCCAGCCTGAAAGTTCTTTTCTTTAAAAATTTTTTTTTTTTAAGACAGAGTCTCCCTATGTAGTCTAGGCTGACCTTGAACTCATTTTGTAGCCTAGCCTAACCTTGAACTTGCAGTGATCCTCCTGCCTCAGCCTCCTGAGAGCTGGGATTACAGGTGTGTGCCACCATGCCTGGCTGTAAGAACTTTTCTGTATAACTATTTCTCTGACCATCCTGGATTTTCTGTTACTTGGGTTTAAGATTGTGAACACGTTTGCTCAGGTTTGCAGTTTTAAAAGTATCAGCTTTTTTATTTCAATAATTTTGATTATAGCTAAGCCCAGAGCTACAATTACAAGTTACCCCCCACCTTTTTTTTTTCTTTTATAGGAATAGACTTTAAGATCAAAACAGTTGAATTACAAGGAAAGAAGATCAAGCTACAGATTTGGTAAGTGATGCTAATTTACTTATTTTATGTAACAAAATGCCAGATGTGGTGGTGAAATTGTTCTTCATCATTTGTTTAGATTCTGTTAGACTTCTCTAAAACAAGCTATCAGATGAACCTCAGTGGAACAAAAATGTACTTGCCAATTGACTTTGGTCTCTGAGAGCTGCCTGTTAATTTTTTCCACTCGATATGTAAATGCAAGCAAGTTACATACTGTTAGGTTTTTGTATCTCCATATGAAATTAATACCATCTATTTCAAAGAGTTGTTGTATTACATGAAATCTGTGTAAAGCCTTTAGCACTATGCTTTGCTCACAGATATCCAATGTAAAAAGTTAATATTATAATCTTGTTGCTTTGAGTCTTAAGATAAAATATTTATTTTCCTTAATGTGTTTTAAACTTTACTTTTAAAAAGAAGGTCTGGGGATATAGCTTAGTGATGGTGATAGAATGTGAAGGTCCAGAGTTCAATCTGCTAGCATTGAAAAAAGAAAAAAAGAAAAGATTTAGACATTCTTTTAATTTGTATAGAATTTTGCCTGCAGAAGTACAATAAAATTATTTGAATTTGTATTCAAGTCTGAATCAATAGACTTTAAAATTATAGTAGCAGTGTTTTTTTAGTGGATGTTGTTTTATGTGTATTACATGTATCAACACATTAAATGTTCCTTGGGGCTGGGGATTTAGCTCAGTGGTTAGAGTGCTTGCCTAGCAAGCGCAAGGCCCTGAGTTCGATCCCCAGCACCAAAAAAAAAAAAAAAATGGCTTCGCATATATATACACACCCATGTACATGGGTGTGTATAAGAGAAATCAAATTCCACAAAACAATTTTTTCAGGTATATTTTGCATTATATATAAAACCTTTGCACTATTAAATGTGTCCTGTACCTCTGTCTACGTCTTCCACAACTTTCTCTTCTGCTCCTTGATTTTACAGAGTTATGGATTTCTTACCTCTTTTGGGGTTGGCGGGGCAGTGCTGGGAATTCTTACTCTGCTACATCTCCGGCCCTTTTAAAATAAATTTTTCTGTTTGTTTGAGAAAGGATCTTACTGAGTTACCCAGGGTGGGCTTAAATTTTCAATCCTCCTACCTCCCAGGCAGTATGCTGGGATTCAGGCAGGATTACTCATGACTGGCTCATTTCTTCCCTCATTCGTTCATTCATTCTTTTTTTGCGGGGGGTGCTAGGGATTGAACTCAGGGCCTTGTGCTTGCTAGGCAAGCATTCTAATCACAGCTAAATCCCCACCCCCCCATTCATTCATTTTTGAGGTAAGGTCTCACTATATGGTACAGGCTGGCCTTGATCTCACTATGTACCTGAGGCTGTCCTCAAACTCATGATCCTCCTGCTTCAGCCACCCAAGTACTGGGATGGCAGGGGTGTACCATCACACTTCTTTTTGTAGCTTTTAGAAGTAAGCAGGTACAACTAGCACTTGTTCTTAAAAAGAAGTATCTGCCTTGTTAAAGGATGCTCTTTGGAAACAGTAAGTTTTCCAATATGGCCTTCAAAATTAATCTGAAAAATAATTTCTACTCTGACTATAAAACCAAAACAAGGGGCTAGGGATTTAGCTCAGTGGTTAGCACGCTTGCCTAGCAAGCACAGGGCCCTGAGTTCAATCCCCGGCACCAAAAAAAAAGAAAACCAAAACATAGCCAGTCATGGTCGTGCATGCCTGTGATCCCAGCACTTGGGAGGCCGAGGCAGGAGGATTGCTGCAGGTTCACGGCTAGCTTGGGTTGCAAGGCCGGCCTGAACTACATAGTGAGACCCTGTCTCAAAAAAACAAAACAAATGAACAAACCAAAACATAGCAAAGAAATGGTAACATTTCTAATTGTAATTCTAATGTCATTTAATTATTAAATATTTTAAATTGCACTTTTCAGCGAAAACATTGCATGGTAACATTCCAAGAAGAAGCCATGTAGCTCAAAGTTAAGAGATCCAAGAGATACCCATAATAATTCAAGAAGGCTTTTAACATGAAAAACTCATTGCTCATAACTTCTGGTACCTTGAAATTCAAAACTTTGTCCTCATCTTCAGTGCTTTACTTCCAGTTGCTATTAAAAAACAGCAATTTTTGTGTTTCTCCAGTTCAAACAAATATTCGTTCTGTTTTGACATGAAAATGCCTGTTTTGTAATTGAATTTTAGCCGTAGAAACTTTCTTTAGTTTTGTGCTGCGGCTCTGTCTTTTCTTAACTCTGAATGATCATTTTTTTTCTTCTTGCTTTCCAGGAATCTCTCAGCCTTTATGTTGCATAAGGGTGGAGGTGCATCTTTCCCTGCCCAGGGCATATGTATTTGCTTGTTTGTCTCAAATCTTTCTTCCTCAGCCCTCAGAATGTTGGGATTAGAGGTGTGCACTACTATGACTGGCTAGAGCTGTGGCTTTTAAAATTCTGATCTGTAGAAAGTTTACATCACAATTTATCTTGCTACCTACATTTTCCATAGAGTTAGTTGGCCCTGCAAGGAAAATAGCCATAGTAAGTTACTTCAGGGCTTTTGTTTTCGGGAGGTGGGGGTCAGGAATGTCTGCCACTATCAACATCTGTGTCTTTGTACCAGCAGCAGATTTTACTCAGCACAGTCACTCAGAACCAGTATTTTCATTTTGTAGAAGAACTAACCACCTGCCTACCTATATAAGGTGCCACATACTTGGCATTCAGTTTTGATTCTTCCCATTCTCTTAACTTCCACATCCAGTTCATTAGCAAGCCTTGTTGATTCTCCGTCTCCATTGCTACCCCTTAATACAGTGGTGGCGAACCCATGGCATGGTGTGTTACTTGTTTTTCTTTTAAGACAAAAGATATTAATGTATGAGTTGTTCTTTCTAAACTAAAACCTCAGTGTTCATGTTTAATTGCAGTGTTGGTACTTTGAAATGAGTAAGTACGTTTTGGGTTGCATTTTGGCATTGATCTTTTAAAAGGTTTGCCATCACTGCCCTAGTCTATTCCTCTTTTACCTCTTTGTGCTCTTGCAGTAGGTTCTTAATATCCTAGCAGGTCTTCCCCCTTTGCCTTCTTGCTGTACTTTTTGTGTGACAGTTGGGGTACCCTTTTTCAGATTTAAATCTGATTATGGTTGTCCTATTTCTTGCCCCTCTGACTTTAAAACTTTGCGTTTCAAATGAAAGTCCCAATTCTGAATCCACATTCCTCATCACAGTAAGGATCTCACCCACCTTTCTAATAATGTCCACATTCTCCTTTGTATATAGCTTCCAGCCCCCAACTGATCTTTTAATTCCATAAATCTGACAAGTTATTTTCCAGTTCAGAATTTTTGTACATGATCTGTAGATCCTCCCAACCCTCATATTCCTCCCTCCTAGTTCCCCATGGCTAGACTATTTTAAATTATCACTCCATTCTGGAGCCTTCAGATTTTGGCTACTATCTCCTTTTTTTTTTTTTTTTTTTTTTGTCTCTCACTACTTTACTCCAGCCACTATGCTCCTTTTTTCCACTTTCTTGAGCATACCAGGCATGTTTCCACTTCAAGGCCTTTGAACCGTTTACTGTTCTTTTTGCTTGGAGTGTTTCTCATCAGATCCTTGCCCTGTTGTTTTCTCTAATTCAGCTCTCAATTCTTTGTTATCCTCAGAGAAGCCTTGTGTGATGACTAGTTAGAGAAACCTAGTCCTTCTAGATGCTGTTTGTTTTAGTTACTTTTCTCTCGTTGTTGGGACAGAATACTCGACACCCAAAGTTAGGGGAAGAAAGGTTTATTAGCTCACAGTCTGCGGAGGTTTCAGTCTATAGTCCGCTGGGTCCGAGGCAGGGCTGGCGTGCAACCGGCCGGCTGCAAGTAAAGTGAGGAAAATGCCAGGAATGTATGCAAATCAGTAATGCAAACAAGCAGTTAGTTAAGCATTCTTCCTCTATCTATTATCTAGGCTACCTGCCCCCAGGGCAGCCCACACTCTAGATCCAGCTATCTCACCACATGAGGCTTTGGGGGGACATCTAGACACAAACCATAACACTGTTATATTTAGCTTTTAGACTTAGTAGTTTCAGTATGTAAAGTCACTATAGTTTTGTGAATGACTTTTTCTTCTCCCACTAGAATGTAAGTTTTTCGAGGGTGAGAATTCTGTCTGTCTGTTTTATGCTTATATCTCTCCTATCTAGGACAGAACTGTGCAGATTAGATCCTCACTATTTGTTGTCTGAGTGACTTTAGTCCGTGGTTTCTGTTCACATTTCAGTTCTCACCTTAAGCGCCACCTCTGTAGGGAGGATTACCTACAGAGGTAATCCTGCTTCCCATCAGTTACCTGCTTCCCATCAATTCCCCTGTTTACCTTGCTAGCTTGCACACATTGTGAGTATGGATTAATTTCCCCTTTCCCCTCCTTACTGTTGTAAGGCAGGTCTTCTCAGTAAAAAAAAAGATGAGTGTCTTTGCTGTGCAGTGCTGGGAATTGGACCCAGGGCCTTCACACTGATCTATAACCCCAGCACTTTTTATTTTTTGAGACAAGGTCTCACTGAGTTTCCCAGATAGGCCTGTAGTTTTGTTTTGTTTTTTGTTTCTTTAAATTTTATTTACCGAGAACATTTGGGGTCTTTTTGTGTGTGTGTGTGCTGGGGATTGAATTCAGGGCCTTCTGCTTGCAAGGCAAGGACTCTAACCACTGAGATAAATCCTTAGCTATTTACCAAGAACATGTATTGGTACATTGTATATATAGTGATCACATTCATCATAGTTAATTTGTACCTGTACATGATATATCTTGGTTCCCCCCTTCCCACCTCCCCTTCTGTTCCCCCTTCCCTCCTTATTTACAACAGCTTTATTTACATTTTTCCACTTTTTTGCCCTTTTTCCTTTCTATTCTTTTCCCCTTCCTTCCCCTCCCTTTCTAATTCTCCTCCCTTTTGAATATTATCTTTCTTTTACATAGTATCTATTATATCTTTTTGTCCTTACTTACACTTATGGTTTCTCATATTAGAGAAACAATTTGATATGTATTCATCTGTGTCTAGTTTTATTTCACTTAAGAGTATGGGGCTGTAGTTTTCGTTCCTCCTGCCTCAGTCGCTCAGAGTGCACAGGTGTGTGCCATCATACTGGCTAAGATAAGAGTAATTTAAACTCTTTATCTTTTGGGTCTAGGGAAATTGTAGTTCTTTGAAGAAATGCAGAACTTGTTAAAATAGTATACAATTTTGTGAAATTTGACATTTTAATTTATAAAGAATAACTTCATTATGTTACCAAAGAACATAAAGTTATGAAATTTGGGGTCTCTGCACTGCAGAGCACATTGGTGGTATCTCTGGCCTGTTCCAGTGCTGTCAGGACTCAGTTAAAAATAACTGTCACCAAGTTTGATCTCCAGCACTCCCCAAAAAAATCCCAACAAAGAAAAAAATGTCATAGTAGCCAGAACACACAGCTTCTCTAACCCGACGTGGGGTATTAATTAAGAAAAGCTATCTTAATTCCTAGATTGTATCACTCCTTTGTAATAGGTCATTGGGAAAAATAGTATCTCACAGAAGTCTCTCATGTGTGTATTACTTTATGTAAGGGAAATTCTGCCATTGGTTTATAATTTGAAAAACCTAGTCACACTGAGTAGAATAGGAAGAAAAGAATGTTAGCAGAGAAAAACTGACTAGTTTTGAAAACAGGCATAAACACTTCTATTATTGAAACATAAAAGGAAAATGTGAACATATAAATGTTTAATTGCCCATTAGCTATTTAAAAACACCTGATTTTGCATGTTGGATTGAGCCTACTGGATTGGATTAGATTTTGGCTCTATCTGTTGTGCAGACCTAAAAATAATTTGACCAGCGAATAAGCTGCTGTGGCTATTTTTAACCCTGAGCAAAGAGTTACCATTTAGTCTAGAGCAGTGATGAAGAACCTGTTAGAGACAAAGTTGAGCGCCCAAACTGCAACCCAAAATGTACTTACTCATCACAAAGTGCCAACACTGCAATTAAACCTGAATACTGATGTTTTAGTTTAGAAAAAACAACTCTGCATTAACACCTTTTGTCATAAAAGAAAAACAAATAACACATGTACCTTAGGTTTGCCACCACTGGCCTAGAGATAGTGAGGCAAGGACCCTGTTCCATGGTTTGAAATAAATTATCAGTGGTTTCAACATTTTGGTAGAGGCTGACTGATATGGTAAGAATAGATAGATGCTGGACTCAGGAAAGGGATAATTTGAGATCAGATTTTGTGAGGCAGGATACAGTCATGTGGAAAAATATAAGTGTAGGAAATATATGAATGAAAACAATATAGAAAGCTAGAAGAATTAATGGGGAGGTCATACAAAAAAGAGGGAAGATAATTGGGTGTAAGAGATTCTGGAAGATGGAGACAAAAATCAAAGAACAGGTGTAGTATGCCATGGAACAAAATGAACTTACTCTGACACAGAATAGTGATTACCTTTCTTTCAGAAGGTCCATTAATGTTTCAGTATCTTCTATGTTGGTGTTTTATAACTAAAGAGTATTTATAAGGTCACTACCCCCAAGACCCCCCCCCCTTCCCAGTACTATTAATACAGGTTTAGGTAAGTTGCCTCTTTTGCAGTATGTTCTTTCTTAGTGCAGAACTTAGTCATAGGCTTGACACTGAAGTGTGTATATAATTTTGCTAATTGTATAATATAAATAGATGGAGAGGAGGAAGCATATAATAGCTAGAAAGCGTTGGATGTGTTGTTCATGGTAGAGTGCTGTGGAAGATCTCTCTAAATAGTTATTACTTATGACAAAATTGAAACCAAAGTTTTTTAGGTTCCCTACACTATAGTTGTTAGTCACTACTGGAAGCCCAGGTCCTGTATGCTGTGGGTTAGATATATACGTTTCCAGCCTGTGTGGTTTGTGGGAGAGTACAGGCCTTCTCTAAAGGGATAGAACCATAGGTTAGTTTTCTCCTCCTCTTCCTCCTCCTCTTCCTCTTTTTTTTTTTTGATCCTGGGGATTAAATCCAAGGCTTTGTTCATGTTAGATAAGCACTGTACCACTGAGTTATGTCCCTAGGACTTTTTAATTTTGTTTTGAGACCCTTCATTTGCCCAGCTGGCCTCAAACTCGGGATTCCTTTGCCTCGGCCTCCTGAAGTAGCTGGAATTACTGGTGTGTGCCACCATGTCCAGCTAGTTTACAGTATTTCTTTTTACTGGAACAGAAAAGAAGTAAGTTATTCTTACTCTGATGAGACAGGCCTTTGTTCTTTAATGGAAGCATTTTTATTTATTTATTTTTGGAAGTGTTTTTAATTACACCTGATTTAAGGCACTTTAAACTCAATATGTAAAATTAATAAAAGATAAAAAGGAAATTGGAAATGAGAAAAATTGCACATATAAAACATATATCCCATTTTCTTTGTTGAATTTATAGAATTTACATACAATGTCACTTTGGTTTTTTTTGGGGGGGTGCTGGGGATCGAACTCAGGGCCTTGTGCTTGCAAGACAAGCACTCTAACCCTGAGCTAAATCTCCAGCCCCTATATGTCACTTTGAACTATTTTCCTTCCCACATTTTCATTCAGTATGGGTAGGTAGGTCATTAATTTCCTTCAACTGAAAAATGAAGAACCATAATTGTTTACTAAATAAGAGTTAAAGCCAGGCGTAGTGGCACATTCCTGTAATTCCAGCACTCAGGCTGAGGTAGGAGGATTACAAATTTGAGCCCAACCTGGGCAATTTAGTGGTTTCCTTGTCTCAGGATAAAAATGAAAAGGGATGGGGATGTAGTCACTTTGAAGACACCAAGTTCAGTCTCTAGTACCACACACACACAAGTTAAATATGTGGTTCTGTTTTGCTTTGTGTGGGTTTTAATCTCTATTTCACTGTTTTGTCCTGTATCTCAAATGTAGTAATATCAAAATGCTTAATGTATTTATTGGCTGTTATTTCAGGGATACAGCAGGCCAAGAGCGATTTCACACCATCACAACCTCCTACTACAGAGGAGCCATGGGTATCATGCTAGTATATGACATCACCAATGGTAAAAGTTTTGAAAACATCAGCAAATGGCTTAGAAACATAGATGAGGTAAGACCTAGAAATTGTGTAAATCCTTTCTTTCAAATTTTGGGCAGTCTTTCTAAAACCCCACCCTAGGCGATCACTAATTACCCAAAAACTCTGTAAAACCATCTTGTAAAATGCTTCTAAATAGAAAACTACCAATGATTTTTATAGTCCCTCTCTAGTGAATAGATGACTGAATGAAATTTTCAGTAGCAATTTTAAGAAGTATTTTTAAGTTATAGGAATGTCATATTGTTTGTAAACATTTTGAAATATATGGAGTACTAATTAAAGATCTTATTAATAGTGCCATATCGTTGCTTGTAAAGCTACAATTTTTTTTTTTAAGGTAAAGTGTATTGCAGCATGTCTTTCTGTGCTACGGCTTAGGTTAGTGCCTGGCGAGCTGCAGTATGATCAAGGCATTCATAGATTGTTTCAGGGGACTGGAATAATTTGTTCATTTAGTGGCTGAGAGCTTCTTAGAACAGTGATTCTGTACTTCATTTTTTAAAATTTTTATTAGTACATGTTTGCAGTACATAATGATTGCACTCATTTTGGGTTGCTGGTACATGTCCGTAATATATTTTAATTCTTTTTTCATCCCCTTCCCCATGTCCTCCCCTCTTGGTTCCCTTCCCTTTTGTAAAAGATCTATCTGCTTGTTTCCTAGATCTGTCTTTTATTTTCTTCTTTATTTATATTTTGGGTTTCTCGTATAAGAAAAACCATGAAATATTTAAGCTTGGGTATCTGATTTATTTCACTTAACATTATGGTCCCAAAAGCCGGGTATGGTGGCGCACTTGTATAATCCCAGCACTCAGGAGGCTGAGGCAGGAGGATAGCTGCAAGTTCGAGGCCAGTCTGGGCTACATAGTGAGTTCAAGGCCAGCCTTCTGCATAGCCAGACCCTGTCTCAAAAAAAAGAAAAAAAAAATTATGGTCTCAAGGTACATCCATTTTCCTACAGATGACTCAGATTTATCCTTTTTTATGGCAGAGCAGTACTTTATTTTGCATAAATACCATACTTTCTTTCTTTATCTCTTCATCCTTTGAGGGACATATAGGCTGCTTCCAGAATTTGGCTGTTATGAGTTGTGCTATAAACATGGGTATGCATATATCACTGTAATAATGTCTTTAACTCTTTGGGGAAGATGCCTAGATGGGGAATAGCTAGATTAAACGAAATTTCTACTTTTAGTTTTTTGAGGACTCTCCACACTGATTGCCAGTTGGTTGTACAGTACTAGTTTACATTCCCACCAACAATGTAGAAAGGTTACTTTTTCACAACAGTCTTGCTAGGACTTATTGTTTGATTTCTTGATGATGGCCATTTGTTCTGAAGTAAGGCGGAATCTCAGTGTTGTTTCAGTTTGCATTTCTCTGAATGGCCAGAGATGTCAGACATTTTTTTCATGTATTTATTGGCCATTTGTTCTTGTAAGAAATGTCTGTTCGTTTCAGGTGCCCATTTTTTGCTTGATCTTTCATTTTGGGGTGTCTAATTTTTTGAGAGCTTTAGAACCAGATATTAGTCTTCTGCCCAAAGTGTAACTGGGAAAATTTTTGTCCCATTGTATCTTCACTCTGTCAGTTGTTTCCTTTGCTGGCAGAAGCTTTTTGGTATTTTCCCATTTGTTGATTCTTGATGTTTTTTCTTGTTCAGTTGGATTCTGTTCAGAAAGTCCTTGCCTGTTTCTGTATCACCAAGAGTTTACCTATTTATCTTTCAGCAGATTGTTCCTGTTTTAATATTTAGGTCTTTGATCGTTTTGGGGGTGGTGGTGCTGGGGATTGAACTCAGGGCCCTGCACTTGCTAGGCAAGTGCTCTGCCTCTTGATCTAAATCCCAGCCCCATCCAACCCCTCCATTTTGGTTTAATACTTTGTGAGAGATGTGGGTCTAGCTTCAGTCTTCTACATACAGATAGCCAGTTTTCCCACCACCATTTGCTAAGGAGATGCTCTTTCCTTCAGTGTTTTTGGCCCTTTTGTCAAAGATCAAATAGCTGAATATGCCTGGGGTGGTTTCTGCATCTTCTATTCTGTTCCACTGATCCATATGGCTGTTTTTGTGCCATTACCATGGTGTTTTCATCACTGTAGCTTTGTATTGAAATCTGGGATTGCTGGTGCCTCATTCTTTGTTCTTGTTGCCCAGGATTGCTTTTGTTATTTTGGGTATCTTGTTTCATATGAATTTTAGGATTGTTTTCTTTAGTTTTATGAGGAATGTTGTTGGTATTTTGATTGGGATTGCATTAAATCTGTATACCAGTTTTTTTTTGTTCTCTTTTTCTTTCTTTTCTTTCTTTCTTTCTTTCTTTCTTTTTTTTTTTTTTTTTTTTTTTTTTTTTTTTTTTTTTTTTTTTTTTTTTTTTTTTTTTTTTTTTTTTTTTTTTTTTTTTTTTTTTGATACTGGGAATTGAACTCAGGGCCTTGTGCTTACTAGGCAAGCGTTCTACCACTGAGCTAAATCTCCAACCCACCCCCACACACACCATTTTTAGGGTGCTGGAGATCGAACTGAAGGCCTGGTGTTTGCTAGGCAAGCGCTCTACCACTGGATCTAAATCCCCAACTACAGGTTAATTCTTTTTCTTTTGAGTTTTTTGAGACAGGGTCTCGCTATGTGTTTCAGGCCAGCCTTGAGCTCACTGTGTAGCCCAGGCTAGCCTCGAACTCGCAGCAGTCCTCTTGCCTCTGCCTCCCGAGTGCTGGGATTACAGGCGGGTGCCACCATGCCTGGCTCAGGTTAATTCTTAAGTATTGGATTTTTCTTGCTGCTATTGTGAATAGCATTATTTTCCTAATTTCTTTGTGGATTTATTATTGGTATACAGAATGCTATTGATTTTCATATTTTTGTTTTGTATCTTGGTACCTTGCTGAATCTATTAGTTCTAGGAGTGTTTTGATGGAATTTTTTGGGGGGGACCTGTGTAAACAATAGTTTGACTCCTTCCTTTCCTTTACATATCCCTTTTGTTTCTTTTGCCCAATTGCTCTGGCTAAAGTTGTGAGTACTATATTAAATAGGAATGGTAATAGACATCTTTGCCTTGTTCTTGATTTTAGAAGGAAAGCCTTCAGTTTCCCCCTGTTTAATATGATACTGACAGTAGGTTTGTCATAAATAGCACTTATAAGATTGAGATAAGGTCCTTCTGTGCCTATTTTCTTCAGGTTTTTATTCGATTTTATTTTTTTCCATCACGAATGAATGTTGGGTTTTTGTCAGAGGCCTTTTCTGTTGAGGTTATCATGTAATTTTTGGTCCTTCCGTTTATATGATATGTTGAATGTATTGATTTGCCTTTATATCCCAGGTAGGGGGAGCCTGCTCAGTTATGATATATGATCTTTTTTTTTTTGGTGCTGGGGATCGAACTTGGGTCCTAGTTCGAGCTAACCCCCCAGAGCTAAATCCCCAGCCCCTATATATGATCTTTTTGATGATTTGATGCATTCTGTTTGCCAGTATCTTCTTGAAGATATTTGCACCTATGATCGTGAAAGAGTGAAACCTTTTTCAGTTGGGTTATTTTCTGATTTTGGAATTGGGATAATGCTAACTTTCAGGAATGAGTTTGGGAATATTCTTTCCCTTTGCATTTCATTAGAGGTTGAGGAGTATTGGCATTAGATCTTCCCTGAAGTTCTGGTAGAATTCAGTGGTGAATCCATTCTGTCCCGGGCTTTTCTCTGTTGGTGAGGTTTTTATTACTGCCTCTATTTTGTTGCCTGTTATTGGTCTAAATTTATATATCTTCTTGGTGCAGTTTGTGTGATTCATATGTATCCTGGACTCTCCAGTATATTGGAATACAAGTTTTCAAAGTAGTTAATATTCTGGATTTTGGTGGTGTCCATTGTGATTTCGACTAATTGCATTGATTTGGGTCTTTTCTTTCCCTTTTTTTGTGACATTGGAAAAGGGTTTGTTTATTTTGTTCTTTTGAAGAACTGAGTCCTCTTCATTGATTCTTTGTGGTGTTTTTTTAGTTTCAGTTTCATTAGTTCTGCTCTAATCGTTTTAATTTCCTTACTTGTATTAGCTTTGGATTTGGATTGTTCTTGTTTTCCTAGGTCCTTGAGACGTGTCATTAAGTTATTTATTTGGGCTCTGTTTTTGTGATGTGGGCATTCATACCTATAAACTTGCCTCTTGGGTGTTGGGGATTGTATTAGTTACTTTTCTCTCATTGCTGAGACAAAATACCCGACCCCAAAGTTGAAGGGGGAAAGGTTTGTTTAGCTCATAGTTTGTAGAGATTTCAGCCCACAAACAGTTGGATACAAGGCAGGGTGGAATAGCACACAGGCAGAAGGCAGCAAAGCAAGCAAGAGGTGCAAGCAAGGGAGTAGACAAGCCTCTTTCTGTCCTTATATCTTATCCAGGCTATCTGATTTTAGGGTGGTTAGCACTCCCACCCTTAATCTCAGCACCCTTAATCCTAGTATCACATCCTTGATCCCAGCAGAATTATGCCAAAACTAATCAGTGGATTAATTTAGTAATTACACACTCTAGATCCAGCCACCTCTGAAAACACCCCACCTATGATCACATGAGGCTTTGAGGGGACATCTAGACAGAAACCATAACAGGGATTTAGTTCAGTGGTAGAGAGCTTGCCTTGCAAGTGCAAGGCCCTGATTTCAATACTTAGCACACGCGCGTGTGCACACACATACACAATAACAAACTTCCCTCTTAGGATTGCTTTCATTGTATCTCATAGGTTCTGGTAGGTTGTACTGGCATTACTGATTGTAGCAACTGTCTAATTCTGTTCCTTGATTTCTTCCATGACCCATTGATTATTGAAGAGTGTATTGTTTAATCTCCATGTGTTTGCTAATTTTTATGGTTTCTTTTGCCACTGATTTTAGTTTCCTTGTACTATGATCAGATAATAAGCATGGGATAATTTTTTTTTTTGTATTTACTTAAGCCTGCTTTATGGAGAAAGTCGCATGTGCTGCTGAAAAGAATATATATTCTATTGTTGAGTAGAACACTCTGTAGATACATACAGTAGTATGTCTGTCTGTTTGAAGATGTGGTTCAACTCTGGTATTTCTTTGTTGATTTTTTGAGGCATGTCTAGTTGATCTGTTTGTAACCATGTGTTGAGATCCCCTGCTAACATTGTGTTGATATTTATCTGGTCTTTTATGTCCAGTAGTGTTTATTTTATGAAGTTGGGTGTGATAGTGTTTGGTGCATATATGTTTATAATGGTTATCTCTTCCTGTTGAATTTTTCCCTTAACCAGTTGGTAGTGACCTTTGCCTCTTCTGTTCTCTTTTGGTGTGAAATTCACTTTGTTTGAAAATAGGGTAGCTGCTCCTGCTTGTTTTTAGGTTCTCGTTGGGTGAAATACTGTTTTCCATCCTTCCATAGTTAGTCTATGAATTTCTTTTTGGATTAAAGGTGTTACTTGTATACAACATATTGCTGGGTTTTGTTTTTTGATCCATTCTGCCAATTTGTGCCTTTCTGTTTTTATTTTTTGAGACTGAGTCTCACTGTGCAGTCCAGGATGGACTCAATTTGTAGCCTAGACTGGCCTTGAACTTATAGCAGTCCTCCTGCCTCAGCCCCTGAGTGCTAGGATTACAGAATTTGTGCCTTTTGATCATAGAATTGAGACCATTCACATTCAGAATTATTACTGAAAGGTATTGACTCATTCATGTCATTGCAGTATTTTCCTGATGTTGATTTCTTTTTTCCTCCTCCTCATATTACTGCCCTGCCTGGTGTATTCATTCCATTAGTGTTTTTGGCATTTGTTTGCTTTGTCATCTCTTCCCAGGACATCCTGGAGAAGTTTTTGGAATACTGGGTTAGAGGTCATGAATTTCTTAAGGTGCTCTTTGTCATGGAAAGACTTTATTTCTCTGTTTTTAAAGGTAGTTTTGCAGGAAATAGCAGTCTGGGTTGGAGGCTGTTTTCTTTTATGACTTGAAACACTTCTTTCCAGCTCTCCTGGCCTTTACGGTTTGTATTTAAAAGTCCGACGTAATTGTAATAGGTTTCCCTTAAAGTGATTTGTTGCTTTTTAGTAACAGCAGTTAAGAGTATCTGAAGTTGGACTTCTGGGATTTTGGCTGTGATGTATTTTGGAGAAGTTCTTTTCTGATTGTGACTATTTAGGGTTCTATATGCCTTGTTTATCAGTATGTTAAATTCTTTCCTCATGAGTGGAAAGTTTTCTGCTAGTATTCCTGTATAAATAAGTTTTTTTGTTTTGTTTTCTTTTCTTTTTTCATTGCTGGGGATTGAACTCAGGGCCTTGCACTTGCTAGGCAAGTGCTCTGTCACTGAGCTCGGTCCCCAAGCCCTATAAACAGTTTTCTTTATGCCATTTATGCTGTTTTCAGATTTTTCACTAATTCCAGTTAATCTTAGATTAGTCTTTGCATCATCTAGCAGATACTGAATCCATTTATTATGTTCTTTTGTTGTTTTTAAGGTACCTCTGAGTATATGATCACCTATATCAACCCTATCTTCTAGATTTGACACACTGTCCTCAAATTGGTCACTTCCATGCCCATTTGTTTTTCAGTAGTATCTTTAATTTCCTGGGTTTCTGTTTGGTACCTTCTCATTGACTCTAATTTTTTGCTGAATTGGTTAGTCATGTTTTGGATCATTTTATTTAGTTTGGTTAGCTTTTTATTAAATTCTTCTGTTGAGTTCACTTTTATTAAGTTCACTTTTATTATCATTTTATTAAGCCCATTATGTGATTAGTTAATCTTTGAACTTGCTAAGCACCTTAATAAGCTGTACTTTTTTTGTTTTGTTCTGTGTGTGTGTGTGTGTGTCTATTGTTGTATCATTTTGTATAGTTGAGCTGTTTTGCTTTCGACATCCTCCCCACTGATGCCCTGTGGATCACCATTTGAGATTTGGGAGTTTTTGGAGGCATTTTGTTGCCTTATCTTCTCATGTTTCTATTGTTCTTGGTGAGGCAGTGATGAGGTTTGTTGATCTGTGGTGGTGGACTTTGCTGCTAGAATGGGGATCTATATGGGTGTGGCTAACTATATGTTTTTACCTCTGTCCCCAGATCAGACCATCTCCATTAACTTGGGGAGTATGCAGTATAATTAGCACCCGGTTTTCCAGAACTGAACCACAATATTCTTGATGACTCAAAAATGTGTCACATGTTGGCAGACAGTACAGTAAAAATAAGTTAAAAGTAACAACTGTGCCACCCTGGCTCTACAGACATTCCTTACTTAATGACAGAGTTCCTGTCCTGCGAGTAGGTCATTAAATGAATTGGTTGCTAAATGAGGAATTGTATATAATATGTACATTGCACTATTCAGAACAAAGAAATGGTTAGAGGAAACTCCCAATTTTATGGCTCTGCTTTTATTTGCATAGTTCTTACACGCAGTACTATGATGTGTAACAGAAAATAAAACTACAGTACAATCAGGAAAAATTACAGTACTATATAAATAAGGTATATTGTACAAAAAAAAGATGGAGCCAAGCGTGATGGGGCATGCCTATAATTCCATACTCGGGAGGCTGAGGCAGGTTTGCTGTGAGTTTGAAGCCGGGCTGGACTGCATAGTGAGTTGAAGGATAACCTGAACTACACAGCAAGACTTTGTCTCAAAAGAAAAGAGAAAAAATGACGAGTCATAAGTCCAACAGCAGGCCTTGGTTGCAATTCCAGTTGTTCAACAAGGAGTATCTGTAGCAACAATGATAGACTCAAAGACAGAGTGGATATTGACATATCATAAGAACAAATAAGAGTTACCACTGTACCACCCTTAACCATAGAAAAGAGCTCTATAATTATAATGTAGATACAAAGACAAACCATATATTGACACACAGGAAATATTTACTAAATGGAACAATTATATGACCATTAACAGTAGAAAAGAATTCAATAATAGCATAGAGTTAACTAAAGATTATTAAAGCTTAATGGTTGTACTAGAGAAGAAGGAGAGGGTGGGGTTGGGAGAATGAAAGAAGTAAAATTTGAACAATAAAAGGAAGATGAATAGGAGGAAAATAGAGATAAAGGATCCTGTTGAGTAAAAGAAAATTAATAAAATTAGACATAAGTAACAGAAAGCAAAAGTGAAGAAAAAAGAATAAACAGTAAAATTTTAAAAATGACAAATAGAAAAAATAAGATAAAGGGAAAAGAACCCTCCTCAACCCCAAACAAACCAGTGAAGAAGAAAAATAGTAATGAGTCCAAAAATAATCCTCACTGTTTTTCAATGAGTGGTTTCTTTCCGGGGTCACAGTATTGGAATCCACCAGATATGAGGGAGGAATAATGAATGAGTCACTGCTAAGATGTATTTTGTTTCACATTCCCATTTTTGTGTGTAGATGCTGAATCCTGTCCCACCTTTTCCAGTGGGTGTGGTTGGCCAATGGTGTGCTGTCAGTCTGACATCTCTCAGTTTCTGTGTCCCTCTGTGCACCCTAAATTGTGGTTTTCCCCACCTAGCTTTACAATTTGTGGATTTGTGTGACATGTTGCCCCTCGCCCCTTCTAGGGGCTCCTCTGTCCACGTAACTTGCCTATGGCAGCTGTCCAAGCTGAGGTACATCTTTGCTTGTGTTGGCAGATTGGAAAAACAAAGAGAGCACTGTGTTTGGTGCTGGATGTAGGCAGTGGGGTGGGGGTTCAAGTAGACTGCTGCATTTAATGCCAACACTTTCAGATGCAACCCCCTCTGCAATCCACGCAGCTGGCTAAGTGTCTCACCATGGAGGGCAGGGCCCTGTGTCCTTTGAGGCCTGAAACTTCCTGGGGAGGTGGAAGGAAGTACTTGCCTTCTCTGCAATTGTCTCTTGTCATCTCTACCCAGTCACTATGGTAGCGTGACCCCAGAAACCCCACAGTACAGTTTTTCTGTAGTTCAGTCTTTTTTTTTTTGTAGTTTTTTGTGTAGTTCAGTCTTAATTAGTTAACTCCTTCCCAAAATGGTGCCTGATTAAACCCTCTCAAATGTGGTTGGTTCTGTATTGGATTTCTTCTCCATCTCTAGCCTGCCGTGTGGAAGGAGTCACTTTTCAGTTTTGCTGTTTTTGCAGTTCTCAGTAACGAGGGCATTTCTTGCAGCCAGCATGGCCAGCCCAGTCTGTTGTCTCCCTACCCAGGAGCCAGGGTGAACTTTCCGTACTGCTTCTTCCTTTTTTCTGTATTGTGCTCCTTTTCTCCAGCTGCTCTCTAGTTTTTAGTTTTCCTCTCAGCTGCTTCCCAATTCCCAGAGATCTACGTTTTTTCTCTTCACCTAGTTGTTTTCCAGATATCTTCATTCCAGGGGCAGGAAAGGCTGTGTTTTGCTGCCAGTCTCTACTCTGCCATTTGTAATCTCTGCTTCTATGCCTTTTTGGAGTCTCGGGTCCCTCATAGAACTTAGAATGTTACCAGACTTGTTTTGTTTGTTTTTTGGCTGCACCAGGGATTGATGCCAGGGCTTTATAGTGAGCTACATCTTACATCCCTAGCCTTTTTAGAACTTACTTTGAGGCAGGGTCTTACTGATGTTTTAAGCTGCCCAAGGCTGAGCTCAAACTTGTAGTCCTGTTGCCTCAGCCTGCCCGAGTGCTAGCATTATAGATGTGCACCTTTACACCTGGCTTTACTTAGAATCCTTGAAGCTCCTGAAGTCCATCCATAGATTCCAAGTTAAGAATGCCTCTTACTGACTCTTTAGCACATTGCCTAGTAGTATTAGGAGGACCTGGCGTATTGCTAACAATTATTGAATATTTGCCAAGTTGCTAGGCCCTAAATTCAGAAAGACCATGTACAATCCATAAAATAGAGTTTCTTTATAATATTTCGTATCATTTCTTTTCTAAGCTTGTGGTTCTAAGGGTATCTCATAGTCCCATAGTAAGAAGTGCCTTCCATAACCTCATTTTCTTTGCTTCCTCATTTGTTTCCTTCATGGTGCTGCTTATTGTCTCCAGGGCCCTGTGCATGTTAGGCAGATAGTATATCATTGGGCTGCATCCCTAGGACTTCTGAAAATTTTATTTTGAGACCAAGTCATACAAACTTTCCCAGATTGGCCTAGAATTTGCGGTGCTTCTACTGTAGCCTCTGGAAGCCCTGGGATTACGGGTCTGCCCCAACGCTACTGCCCGAATCTACATTATTTTAGGTCATGAGCACATTTTATAATGTATCATTTGAACCATTAAATGTATGATCCAGTGGCATTAAGTACATTTTGCTGTTAATACAGCCATCACATCACTGTCCGTCTCTAGAACTTTTTCAACTTCCTAAACTGAACTTCAGTATCCTTTAAACAGCAACCTTTTATTTCCCTCTTTCTTAGCCCCTGGCAACTACCATTTTGTTTTCTCTCTCTATGAATCTGATTATTTTAGGTGCCTTATACAAGTGAAGTCATACTGCGTTTGTTCTTTTGAGATTTATTTCCTTTACCCTAAAGTTCAAGGTTCATCTGTATTGTAACATGTCAGACTTTCTTTCCTTTTTTTTTTTTTTTTTTTTTGGTGGAGGGAGCAGGTGTTGGGGATCAAACTGAGGGCCTTGTGCTTGCTAGGCAAGCACTCTACCACTTGAGCTAAATCTCTAGCCCTTTCTTATTAAGGCTGGATAATATTCCTCTATGTATATATCATGTTTTGTTATCCATTCGTCTTTGGGTGCTTGGATTGTTTCCACCCTTTCGCTGTGGTGATGTTGCAATAAATACTGGTGTACCTGTATCTGAGTCCTTGCTTTGAATTCTTTTCATTCTATATCTAGAAGTAGAATTGTTGGATCATTTGGTAATTCTGTTTATGTTTTTGAGGCACTGCCAAACTGTTTGCTAGTTGTTGTGCCATTTTATGTTCCCAACAGTTCACATGGATTTTAATTTTTCCATTTCTCTGCCAGTGCTTATCTTCTTTTAAATAGTGTTCTCTGTTTTTTTTTTCTTTATTGGCTATATGTATGCATGTGAAGTGATACCTTATTGTGGTTTTGATTTCCATTTCCCTAATAATTAGTGATACTGAACATTTTTTCATGTGTTTATTGTTCATTGTTAAATCTTTGTAGAAATGTCTATTTGCTCATTTTTCAATTTTTTGTTGTTTGAATTCTTTAGATGTTATAGATATTAACCCTTTGTTGGGTATGACTTACAAATATTTCTATTTCATAGGTTGCCTTTTCACTTTATTCTTAGTATACTTTGTTACACAGACATTTTAAACTTTAATGAAGTTTAAAAAATTGTTTTCCTTTATTGGTTTTGCTGTTTTTGAAACAGAATATCATTGTGTAGTCCAGGCTAGCCTTGAACTTATTATGTAACCCAGGCTGGCTTTGAACTCACTGTCCTTCTGCCTCAGCCTTCAAAGTGCTGAGTGGAACTATAAGCATGCACCAGTGCACCTGGCTTATTTATTGTCTTTGCTTTTAGTATTATATGCAGCAAGTCATTGCCAAAGTTAGTGTCATGAACAAACCGGCCTGGCCCCCCACCTGCCCAATTTTTTTTCCAAAAGTGTTATAGTTTCAGGGCTTTTTTTTTTTTTTTTGGTTCTAGGGATTGAACTCATGGCCTTGTGCTTGCTGGGCAAGTGCACTACCACTGAGCTAAATCACCAACCCTGTTTTAGGGCATTTTATGTTAAATTTTGTACATGGGGTAAAGTAAGGATCTTTTTTTCGCATATAAAGAGCTGGTTTTTTCAGTATAATTTGTTGAAGTCTTGTCTTTTCCTCTTTGACTGAATGTTAACACCTTTGTTGAAGATCTCTTGACCGTATATATGGAAGGGTTTCTTTCTGATCTATTTCATTGGTCTGTTGTTATGTCAATACCATACTGTTTTGATTCACATTTGTGAATTTTCTAGCTTTGATTTTTGTACTGGCAGTCAAACTCAAGGCCTCGCACAGGCTAAGCCCGTGCTTGACCACTAAACTGCATCCCCAGCCTTGTAATTTTTTTTTTAAAAACTGTTTTTTGGAGCCAGGCATGGTGGCACACTTCTGTAATCTCAGCACTCACAAGAAACTGAGGCAGGATTGGAGTGCCACAAGTTTGAGGTCAGCCTGGGCTATGTAGTAAGTTCAAGGCCAGCCTAAAGTAACAAGACCCTGTCTGAAAAAGAAAAGAAATTTTTTAACTCTTTGGCTATTAGGGTTTCTGTTAGATTCCATATGAATTTTTGAATGGAGCTTTGTATTTCTGCCAAAATGTCATTGGGATTATGGTGGAGCGGCCATTTGTTTTTTAACTGATTTTTC
This sequence comes from Hystrix cristata, assembly GCA_004026905.1. Taxonomy (NCBI): domain Eukaryota; kingdom Metazoa; phylum Chordata; class Mammalia; order Rodentia; family Hystricidae; genus Hystrix; species Hystrix cristata. Next base: position 59,875 of record PVJO010006815.1, read on the forward strand.
TCTGTGGGATCTCCTTGTAACCTAGCAGTGTAGCCATTTGATATTGAAAGCTATAAAATTTATTAAGGCTTTTATAGGTGAATATACATTATAAAAACCCAAATCATGATTCTTCTTGGATTTAGATAGGTATAAGGGATTTCATTTTCGGACCTTTTGCCTATATTTTCTCTTTTGATCAGAATATATATAGAAAGTAGATAGTCTCCTTTAACAGGGGAAATAATACAGTGGTACCTCAGTTAATGAACTTAATTCTTTCTATGATTCTGGCCCAAAACAGAATTTGATGAGAACTGAATCAAATTCAGTCGTTGGGTTCAGTGTTGACCTTATGGGGAGATTTGATTTGGTTCTTGTCCAATTCAGTTTGCGACCAGAATTTTGGAAAGAATTAAGTTCATGAACCAAGGTACCACTGTATTTGGTATGGATTTGACTTAGAAATTGTATCTCTTTTGCTGGGTAGTTTAAAAATTTGGGTAGACTTTATTAGGAAGGGGTGGTTTTAGGGTAATTGCATTAAAACTTTTCAGCTATATAAATGACCCTAAACTGAGAAAATTAGTCATATTTAGAGAATATTGAGCTGTAATTTATGGTAATATGTAAAAATTATATTCCATTTTAGCATGCCAATGAAGATGTGGAAAGAATGTTACTAGGAAACAAGTGTGATATGGATGATAAAAGAGTTGTACCTAAAGGAAAAGGAGAACAGGTAAAGATCTTTGAATGAAATTCTGCCCCCTTTTTATGAAGATTTACTGCCATTTGATTGATTGGATAGTGGTGGTGATGGAGTGCACTGACCTTGTCACATAGTTTTTAAAATGCTTGTTGGAAACAATAATTTATAATCTGAGTGAATATTTTTCAGAGCAACTCTAACATGTATGGGAGCAGTATATTAGTCAGCTTTCTTGTCACTGGACACGATACCAGACACTCATAACTTAAAGGAGGAATGGTTTAATTTGGCTCATGTTTCACAGAAATTCACTCCATGGTCACCTGGCTTCCAGGCAGAAACATCATGATAGAAAGGTGTGGTGAACAGGTGTTTAGTCATAGTGGCCAGGAAGCAGAGCAGGGGCACAGTACTAGAGAGCAGTGGGCAAGGGACCATATATAGTACCCAAGGCCATGCTTCTGACCCACACATCGAGGAGCATGCTGTACTTTTTATTCATGCATTCATTTGTGGGTGCTGGGGATTGAACTCAGGGGCTTGCGCTTGGTAGGCAAGCACTCCATTTAGCTAAATCCCCAGCCCCGATGCTATACCTCTTAACCCAGCGAAATCGACATTTCAGATCACTGGTCACAAGAACCTAATCTGTGGCTGTAGTATTTTTAGTTGTTTTTAAGCTACAGAGAGGAAAAATACAAACCAGTGATTCTAGTGATGATTAGCTTCTTTAAGACAAGGTCTTGCTGTGTAGTCCTGGCCACCCTTGAACTTGTCATGTTGCCCAAGTGGCATTAAATTCTTGATCCTCCTGCCACAGCCATCCCATTGCTAGGATAATGGACCTGCACCGCCATGCCTACTTCTCCGTGTTTTGTTTTGTTTGTTTTTTTAATCTTAGGGGTTTAAAGAAATAACTAGTACGAAATCAGAAACCTATGACAATCAGAAATTAGATAAGTTACATTGTGCTTCTAATTTAAGTTTGCCCCTAGAATAAAATGTCTGGTTTAGAATATCTGAAACGAATTTAGCATTTCCTCTAAGATGTTACAGTTAGTAGTTGGCAAACCCATGTTTGATAATTCTACTTGTATTTTACTTCTATTTTAGATTGCAAGGGAGCATGGTATTAGATTTTTTGAGACTAGTGCAAAAGCAAATATAAACATTGAAAAGGCGTTCCTCACATTAGCTGAAGATATCCTTCGAAAGGTAAGTTCCTGTTTTTACTTTTTGTTGAGTGCCTCAGTTGAATATTTTATTTCTAAAATGTTGAATTTACATACAAATTTTGGGTTTGGGTGGTGGTGTTCCTAAAAGATTACTGATTACTAGTGTCTGACCCTCCAAAGTGAAGTGAGGAACTTCTACGAGATTGCTAAAAGCCATCTAGCAATCTGAAGGATCTAAGCAGTGTTAGCAGTAGTTTTCTGAACTCCTACTCACTTTCTAGTCCCTAGTTCCAAATTCCTTTTTGTAGCTTTTTGTCTTGTTATCTTTCCCCCTTTCCCCACGCCAGGATCATAACCCTCACTTCACTAGGCAAGTGCTCTTCCCATGAGCTGCACTCCCATCCCCTTGATCCAGCTTTTTCACTCATGAACTTATTCCTCATGGTCTTTTGCATTCCCATGGGTAATACAAGATGAAAAGTCCATCTGTTCTGTTAGCAGTTTACTATTGCGGCAAAATCTATTTTTCCGTAGTCACTTCTCAGACAGATAAAGAGCATTTATGTATTGAATAAATAGAATAAGCCTACTCCTGTTTCATTTAGCCAGTCACTTCAAAATGACTGTGATGTAGAAAAATAATGCTGAAAATGGGGTTTTGGGGAATTTGACCTCTGATTTTATTTGACTCCCAGTACTTGCCAGTACATATAAGTAACATGTAAAAAATTGGGAAATCAAATTTTTATATTTTTCTTTAAATCACTAGGTGTGGCGCACAGAAATGATTGAGTCATGAATTCTCCATTTAATCTATTTTAATTTTAAATGCAAGTAAATAAAGATAAAAGCTGACACAAATTCTAGAACAGAAACAAATACTGTGTTGGAGAAAATTTAATTGTTTCTAGTAATGGTTCTCTTTTTTATATTTGAAGAAAAAGTTGTTTTTCAAGTCCAATCTGTCATGACCTGCTGGGCTATAGCACAATGGTAAAGTGTGTGCTTAGCATATGGGAGGCACTGGTTGCAGTCCCCAGGCCACAAAACAAAACAAAACACTGAATCTATAAAAGTAGATATTTATAAAGTATAAGCTGAAATAGTCAGTGTATAAAATATCAATCCAGTGAAGTCAGGCGTGGTGGCACACAAACTGTAATCCCAGCATTCTGAGAAGCTAAGGCAGGAGAATTGTAGGTCTATAGGTTCAAGCCCAACCTGGGCAACTTGGTGACTTAGTTGAGACCCTGTCTCCAGGTAAAGTCCAGAGAAATACCTGAGCACGTAGAAGAAATTGAATTTAGGTGTTTATGTTGAAGTAAATTAAATTCTCTGTACGGAATCATTAACACCAAAGAATTTAATTTTTTAGTGAAATGTAGATATTTGTTAACTACAATTAGATACTCAAACTGAAAAAGATAGTTACTGCTATTCAGGAGGACTACAAATGGGCCCTTCCAAGTCTGTCAGTGTCCCGCATATTGTATTTGGAAAGTGACTGCTTAGGAGATGTTTTCCTGTGAGGATTGGATCAGGTCAAAAATTGTTTTGGGGCTTGAGAATGTATCTCAGCAGTAGAGGGTTTGCCTGACACATGCAAGCCTCTGGTTTTGATCCCCAGCGCAATTAATCAATAATTTGATTTCAAAGAATGTAGGAGCCTTAACACAATTAAAAAAATAGAAAAGATATCTATAGTACATTGAGTGATTTTAAAAAGTTAAGATGTAATTCTTTTTTTTTTTTTTTTGGTGGTGGTGCCGGGGATCGAACTCAGGCCCTTGTGCTTACAAGGCAGGCACTCTAATCACTGAGCTAAATCCCCAGCCCCAAGATGTAATTCTTATCTCATTTTTCACAGCCATATGAAGCTGGCGTGACTTGCCTGCTTTCTCCAGGGTCTCCTTTTATATTGCTTTTTCTCCTTTTACTCAGCCCACGCTTGCTGTGTAGAGCGTTTCTCCCTCACTCTTTTATTTTCTCCAATAAACTCAGCCACTGCTAAAAATCATAATAATAGAAAAAGATAAAAGTGATACGATACAGAGCATGTGCGTACTCCACATGTATTTAGTTCTGTTTGGCACACACAGCTCTGGAAGGGTAGACACCAAGCTGAATAGAGAGACTTGAGGTGAGTGATGGGGGCAGGCAGCTGGAGAGCAGGGTCACTCACGGACTCTGACCCTTAGGGATAGTTTTGCTTTGAAATTTTAACATCTTTTTTTTAAATTATAAAAACCAGTTTTAAAAAACTTTTAAGATACTATTTAAGAAGTGGGTAAAGATAAAATTCAAAGATTGATGTATCAGGGTGGAAAATTATTCCAGTACTTGCAGTTCAGGTAAAGACCAGGCGGGCTGTGACCCACAAGAGCCACTGCACAAGTTAATGAAATTCTTCGTTTTTTTTGTTTTTTGAGACAAGGTCTTCCTATGTGGTTCAGACTTGTCTTAACCTCACTGTGCAGCCCAGGCTGGCCTCCAACTCATGGGGCTTCTTCTCCTTCAGTCTCCCAAATGCTGGGATTGCAGGCGCGTGCCACATACCGGACTTTCTTTCAGGGCCTTTTGGTCGTCTCCAAGGTTTCTGGTTTCTGTCTGTATCCAGTGTTGGCTTTTGTTTTTTGAATTAGTGCTATTAGTCATTTGTGTCCCATTGAGGTAGGACTTCCTTATTATTACATAAAAATTAAAGTATGGATGTGCCAGCGAATAACAGTTTCATTCTAAAGTCTTCCCCAGGTAAGCAGGCCCATGAACGAAGTACTGTAATATGCTTTTTTAAAAAATACACATATCTTTTGATGTGATAAAGTTACAGGTTTTAAAACATTAAATGTAAATTTGCTTCACATTAGAATTAACTTCAGAATGAAAGCAATTTAAAACATTTTTAAACTTAATTATTTGGATAGGTAATTCACTCTCATGATTCAAACATTTAAATGAAAAGAATAAAATAAAAGTACAGAGAAGTTTCTCACGTCATTGCCTTAATGCTGTCAGCTGTTATTTCCTCATCCCTCTTCCACAGGTAACCAATGTAAGGAATTTCTTAATTATTACTATGAATAAATATAAATATATTTTCTTATTCTCTCCTCTCTTTTCATGAATAACATACTTTTTAATTCTTGATGTGGGGGATTGAATCCAGGGCCTTGCTATGAGTAAGAGAATGTCTATTTATTTACACCCAAACCAGCACAGTGGATTATGAAACTTGGATGTTTCCATCTGACAGGTTAAAATAAAGTATAGGTTTAATTTGCACCTTTCTTACAAGTGAAACTTACACGTAAAGCTTTTTCCTCCCCCCCCCCCTTTTCACTTTCCAGTACTAGGGATTAAATTTAGGGCCTGTAACGAGCTGTATCTCCAACTCTTTTATTTTTACTTTTTAAAATTTTAAGACAGGGCCCTACTAAGTTGCCCAGGCTGGGCTCAGATTTGCAATCCTCCTGCCTCGTCCTCAAGTGCTGGAATAACAGGTGTGTGCTACCATGTCTGGCTTAAAAATATGTTTAAGAATCACTTGGGATTCCTTTTTCTATAATTTTTTGTTCCTTTGCCCAGTTATTAGCCTTTTCTTATCCTAGCTAAGAGCCAGCTTAAAGTTGTATTTAATAAGCCTAATTCAGACTTTGTCTCCCAAAAAAATTTTTTTCCAAATCTATTTCAAAGATCTCAGTTAACTTATAAAAAGATGGTCAGGTGTGGTGGCACATGCCTGTAATCCCTGCACTCAGGAGGCTGAGGCAGGAGGACTGCTGTGAGTTCGAGGCCAACCTTAGATATATAGCAAGACCCTGTCTCAAAAACAAACAAACAAACAAAAAAACGGACTGTAAGGTGCTAAGTAAGTACATGTAGGGGCCTTCCTGGTAGTAAGCGCTCATATATTTTGAATCTGACCAATACCCAGAAGTTCCAGCAAAAGTGTTCTATGCAACTATTCTTTTCTTACTTTTCACTGGGTGCCAAGCTACCTCCCCACTCTTAGTTTTTCTCTGATTTTTGTTAATAGCAAAATCACTTGTTCAAGAAAGCCCACAAAGGTCTTTTTAATATGTAATTTGGCTGCCTTAAGGTTCAAGAGGAGGAAAAACCCATGCTATGAGGCAGTGAGTAGGTAGGCAAGCTCTAGGGGCAAATAGAAATTTGTTATGGGAAGCTTCTCTGGGACCGTTTGAGTTTTTAGAATATTTTAATTATTCTCCCCTTGGCTCACCTAAGACCTTAACTTTATGTTGTTTTCATGGTAGAATAAGTTCTCAGGTAAACATAGTGTTTAAAATTCCATTCATGATGATACAGTGGATCAGTCTCAGAAACTAATACTTAGTAAAAGAGGCCAGATTCAAAAGAATATGTTAAGTTAAGTTCCAGGTACATGAAGGGCAGGGACAGAAAAAGCTTGTCGTGATGGTAGAAATCAGGAAAATTGGCTGGCTTTAAGAGGCTAATATTGACTGGGAAGGAGGGCTGGAAAGCCTGTGTAGTGGTACTGTGTTCCTGAGGCTGCACAGTGTATGTACACTAAACATTCATTAAGCTGTACACTTAGGATCTGTATACTTTTCTGCATGTAAATTGGTATACAGAAACTTTTTTCATACATATGATATGGTGCTGCTTATTTGAAATAATGTATTTTTCTTATTTTAAGAGTAAAATAAGTAATTTTGATTTTGAGGTTTTTCCTATATCTTTTCCCCCCACAAATTATGTATCTTTGCATTTGCCCACTCCTTTTCATTTAAATGTAATAGTTTGCCTTTTTAAAGCAGTGGCGCACACCTGTGATCCCAGCACTTGGGAGGCTGAGGCAGGAGAATTGCCATGCATTTGAGGGCAGCCTGGGCTACACAGCAAGACCCTGTCTCAAAAGAAACAGACAAAGAAAGCAGTGGTGCAGAAATACGATCTTCAGCCTAAAAAGGCAAATAACTAAACAGAAAATGATTGTTTTACTTCTCTAAAGTTAGGTATGACCATTTCAGCATCCCTGGTCATTTGAGAAATACAAATTAAAACAACACTGAGATTCTGTCTCACTCAAGAAGAATGGCCATTATCAAGAAATTAACCAATAAAAAATGCTGGCAAGGCTGTGGGGAAAAAGGAACCTTCTCTGTTGTTGGTGGGAGTGTAAATTGGTACAACCACTATGGAAATCAGTATGGAGACTCCTCAAAAAACTAAAACTAGGGCTGGGGATTTAGCTCAGTGGTTAGAGTGCTTGCCTAGCAAGCACAAGGCTGTGAGTTCAACCCCCAGCACCAAAAAAAAAAAACCAAAAAACAAAAAACTAAAACTAGATTTTACCCAGCTATTGCCTCTCTAGGGTATCTTCCCAAAAGAGTTAAAAGCATCATACCACAGTGATACATGCATACCCACGCCTATAGCAGCACAATTTATGATAGCTAAATTTTGGAAACAGCCCATATCCCCATCAACAGATGAATGGATAAAGAATCTATATAAATGTACTATTTATATATAGTGGAGCACTACTGTGCCATAAAGGATAAATCTGACACATTTTTAGGTAAATTCATGCATCTCCATAATCTTAAGTGAAATAAATCAGACCCATAAATTTAAATATCACATTGTTTCTCTTGGGTGAGAAGCCCAAAGTGTAAATAAGAAGCAAAATGGAAGATAGACATTGGGAAGTAGAAAACACTTGTTCAAATAAGAAAGGGAACAAGGGAGAAGGGGAGGAGGAAGGGAAAAGAAATTTTAAAAAGAGATTGGAAAGCAAAAAAAAAAAAAAAAAGATTGGATGGCAAAAAATGGCAAGAGAGCTTTTATAAATGGGGAGGAGAGGAAGGGTTGAAGGGAGGAAAGGAGACTGGGAAAAAAAGGATACATTATGCACGGGTACAAATTCTCCATGATGAATGTGCTCATTGCGTATGGCAAACATGTACTAATAAAAAATAAAGTTAGACATGACCCAGCCTTGGCTTTATACAACTTGCTTTATGGTGCTTTTTTAAGTACTAAATGTACTCAGTGGTCAAGGCTAAGTGGTAAGAAAATCTACTGAGAAGATTAGGGCAGAGACAATTTCAGAAGCTTTAGTAAGGGTTACCAGGAAATGTGTGTTAACGTTTCACAGCTTGGAGGAAGCAGGCTGAATGGAGATCAGAAACAGCTCCCAAATCTTGACTTCGCATGGGGTAGAAGCTTAACTCATGTGACTGTCCCTTCCTGCTTGTGTACTTTGACCTTGATGAGAATGTTGCTGTTGGATGTTGACTTATCCATGGCAATGTGTTTTCATGGGTTCCTTTGCTTGTGTGTTTATTTCAGACCCCCGTAAAAGAGCCCAACAGTGAAAATGTAGATATCAGCAGTGGAGGAGGCGTCACGGGCTGGAAGAGCAAATGTTGCTGAGCGTTCTCCTGTTCCATCCGTTGCCATCCACCACCTGTTTCTCTTCTTGCTGCAAATAAACCACTCTGTCCATTTTTAACTCTAAACAGATTTTTGTTCTCATCCTAACTATCGAGTCCACCTATTTTATTTGTTCTTTCATCTGTGACTGCTTGCTGACTTTATTATAATTTTCAAACAAATGTAAAGAAAAATCATGTCTGTGACTTCATTTTTAAATGTACTTGCTCAGCTCACCACCGCATTTCAGTTGTATTATAGTCCAGTTCTTATCAACATTAAAACCTATAGCAATCATTTCAATTCTATTCTGCAAATTGTATAAGAATAAAAGTTAGAATTAACAATTTTATTTTGTACAACAGTGGAATTTTCTGTCATGGATAATGTGCTTGAGTCCCTATAATCTATAGGTGTGTGATAGCGGAAGAAACAAACAGAAGCCAGGAAAACACTCATTTTCACCTCGAATATGTAAATGGGGTTAATTTTGTCCTGTGCCTTATGTGGAAAGGAACTTACTTGTTTTTTCCTTTTTCGTTCTTGGTGGAAGCATGTGTAGGAGACATATCATCCAGACATAACCCATTAAAATGTTTGTGGTTTGCTTGGCTGTAATTTTCAGAGTAGTTAATTGAGGACAAAGGGTGATGCAGACACGATAGCTTTGGTTTGCTGAGTCTCGTTTTCAGTGGCCTTGATATTTAAAACTATTCCTGCCACCAGTTCTCCTTGGCCACTTCTTCCGTGCATCTCATCTTCCTGCATGCCACTTTATTTGCTTCTCCTCCCCACCACTTTATGGTATGAGTTATTTAGAAATGAAAGGGGCAAACTAGTATGTTTGTCAAGTTTAACATAAAGCACTGATTTAACTTGCTGAGTAAACAAAAAGATAAATTCTAACTGCCTACTATCAATGTCAGTTAATTGGTGTCTTTCCTCATTTACTCCTCCCCTAAAACCTCTGCCCCAGATTCCTTCATTCTGTTTTGCTTCTGTGTTCTTCTTTGTTCTCTTCCTGTCTATCCACTGAGTTTATGAAATGGAAGAGCTAATTGCATGCACTAGTGTTCGGAGGGTGTTGTGGTTTGTCTTTCTAATTAGGTGTATATCCTACTCACTTTCCTAGAATAAGTTTCTTAACCTAAATTTGAACAGTCTCCATTTTGGCAACTCCTTCGGCAGTTTGGTAGCCCTGTGAAGACTTAAAAAAAAAATGGGAAGGAGGAATGGATTTTATTAACACATTTGCCAAATGTATTGAGATTTGGCCTCTGAAGAACACTTTTTCAGTGTTGTCTTTACTTTAAAATTTAGAGATACTTTTAGAAAATTATTTTAACTCTTATCTTCCCATCCTCTTGGAAAACTTTACATTACCATGGATTTAGAAAAAGACAACAAAGGCTTCTCATTTATGATAAGATCTCTAGTGATTTTTAACCCTGTCCTTTCTTCTCTTCATCTGTCTAGTTTTGCTTCATTGCTTACCAATAGGATAGGGTAGGTTAAGTTTGCTATGCTGCTAGCATCCTAAGATGATACCTTTGTTGAAATAATTGTGAATAGCATGATTCATTTCGAGCAGAGGCTGAGTTTAGGACAGCAGCTTCCATTGAAATGTCTCTCTGTGTTGTGACACACATTTTAATGATCTCGGCTCACATAAACAACATAGGGACATATCTGTTATGAAAATCCATGAATTTTTCAGATAGTGCCCTAAAAATTTGATACACCTCACTGGTGGTTGTTCTTAAGTTTTTCCCTCACTTCACTTTATCATTGTTTACTAGTGAAAAGCAGCATTGCCAAATAAGTGCTAATTTTCCACTAAAAAAAAAGAAAGCTTTTTGATAAGTTTTAGGTTGAACCTACTTGGTTAATGTATTTGTTGCTTCCCTTTATCTGGAATGTGGCAGTAGCTTTTTTTACTTTTAACCCTCTAATCCTTATTCAATTCAGTGACTTAAGATTTGAGAGCTAAACACTGGGATTTTTGGGTAACAGACTGACAGTTTTGTTGTTTGCATAATTATAATCAGCATTGTACATACATAGAAAGGATATGGCTACCTTTTGTTAAATCTGCACTTTCTAAATATCAAAAAAAGGGAAATGGAGTATAAATCAATTTTTGTATAATCTGTTTAAAACATGAATTTTATTTGCTTAATATTAGGGCTTTGCCCCGTTTCTGTAAGTCTCTTGGGATCCTATGTAGAAGCTGTTCTCATTAAACACCAAACAGTTGAGTCCATTCTCTGGTACTAGCTATAAATTCGGTTTCATATTCTACTTAACAATTTAAATAAACTGAAATATTTCTAGATGGTCTACTTCTGTTCATATAAAAACAAAACTTGATTTCCAACTGTGTGGCTTGGTTTTCATTTATTCATAGAATTGGAGATGGAGGATTCCTTAAAACAATGCACAGTAGCAAACTAAATATTAAAAGTTTTAAAAATAGAACGGAAGAGATTTTCTCAGCCTGGGGAAAACTGAGAAGGCAATTTCAAGAACTGTCTTTGGTAAGGAATTATATAAATAAACGGAAGAATCGCTAGGACACTAAAGCAGAGTCACCTGGGATAAAAATAGAAGCTGCCATAGCCCTTGTCACCTCCAGCTAACACTAGTTGAATGTGCCAAATGCCATTTGCTGTTGAGGTCAGTGGGTTGCCCAAGGCACCGAGGTAGCAGGCCAGCTGGCAGGGTGTGTGCTTATTTTGGCAGTGGCTGGCCTCTTACCTGAAAGTGTAAAGGATTTCCTACTGTTTGGGGAACCATAGTAACAGTTTTGGCTGTTGGCAGATGTTTGATAATATCTTAAGACCTCACTGTTTAATAAAGATAAATGTTTGTTGGTAAGATTATCTCTGCTGGAAGGATGATGCTTAGGAGACTGCGGTGTTTGTAAGAATCACCTGGAGTGTTTTTAATATTGTCATGTGTTGTGTGTCCACCTGCCTCGCCGTGTCTGTTATGTGTCTAGGATGAGGTCTGTGATTCCACCTTTTGAGATTGATAGAGGGAAACAGAGGTGATCTCTGCCTTTATATTTGTGATCTGTCTCAGAAAACAAAAGTAATTACTTGGGCGTGGTGGCACACACGCGTAATCCCAGCACTCCGGGCTGAGGTGGAGGGTGGCTGTAGATTCGAGGCCATCCTGAACCACGCACACAGTGAGATGTCTCAAAAAAACTAAAAGAAAAAGCATATACAAGAGCCAAGTATTTGTGATCCAGATTTTAAGTGCTGTTTTAATAGAAGAGCAAGTTCTGTGGGGAGAAAAGCTGGAATTTAAACGTGGGGTCCTTGGCTAGGGTGTGGTGGGGTGGGGTATTGTAAGAAGCAAATGGAGGCTTGGCTTTTGCGAGGAACCACAAGTACAGCTGGACCCTGTGACAGGCCGCGGGGGTACGCTCTTGAGGGTGATGAGAACTGTGTTTGAGGAAAGTACATCCAGATGTGTTGGAAGGGAGAGAAAACTGCAGGGTTCCACCTGTCACTGTAGATTCAGCGGAACCTGGCTGAAATGGTGGCAGAGGGAAATGTAAGATGTGTGAAGGGGAATTTGGAAAGGAGACAAAGTACTTGTGAGCCTGCTGCATACTTGACAATCTGCATTACTCTTTACCCCCTTGGTAATTTCGCATTGTTTCCTTGTTGCCAAAACCTTCTTTTGGCTAGACTTTAATGGAAGGCTGTTGTGTGGTTCGTCACAATTCCCCTAATTGGCTTTCTGGAGCTATACTTTGAGGAAGACTTTTGTTGTTTGGTAATAGCTGGGACAGTGAGTACCAATGATACAGTAGAGATGAGGGGAAAGAAGGCAGTTGGATGTAGTGTGTAGCAGCTTCCTTGGTGGGTTTCGAGGTCATGGTAATAGATGACTGGTTCAGGAATGTGTAGGGGAGGTGAGGGATAACCAAAGGAGTGCTTTGCTGGGACCCTAAACTTGTGTGAGATTCCCAGCACCAAGGTGAGAAGGGAGGCCATGCCTTGCTATTCATGTGGAGCATAACAGTTACTAAGGAAAGTAAATGTAGCACAAGACTCAGGAACTTTAAGTGTCAGGCAGTCTGTCTCCAATACAGATTGGTCAGTCATACTTGTTTGTAGGGTATTGGGTACCAGTGAAACACTAGTAAGTTGGAAATCAGTGATGTTTCTGGAGCTGAAGTAGTGAAGTCGAGATTTGTAGCTTTGTGGTGTTATTACACACAACGTATTGCTTTTTTTTTTTTTTTTCCATATTGCTTCTTAAAGGATGACTGATGTTCTCATTAGACATTAGACTGAGTCGATCTTTTGACTGGAGCTGGTGAGTAGTCTGTTCCAGAGTTAAGTGTTCTTAGTGAGTGCTTGAAGTGCGGGGCTTTAGTGTTAAGTGAGAAAGGCCTGTTAGCTTTAGACACCAGAAGTGCAGGCAGCAGGGCTGATGGTGCTTTGGAAATGGTGAGTTTCACCTGTGCACTGTGGTGGACCTGCAGTGTCCACTAAAGCCTCTTAAGTGTTGCGCTGTGAGTCACAGGAGTGGTGTGCACTTGGGAGATGCTGAAAGCTGACCAGTGAGACCGCGTGCTGAAGATGCTGACCGGGCAGCTCCTGCAGGTGAGTAACTGGGAGGCACTAGGGATAGATGTGAAGTAAGTCCCTAGCCTGTCTGCTGTGTCCCTGCATTCACAAGGGGGCAGCCTTGCTTGTCCTCAGACACCAGTGAAGTATGACCTAGAAGAGAAATGGGAATTGTGGACAGAATAAATTCTTAGAATGAGACACTTTTTTGAGTTTAAACTGTAGATTGCACTTGATTTTGTCATGTTTTCTAAGTACTCAGAGTGGAGACCTGCCCCACCGATGAGTCTCCTCCCTCAGCCACTGTGTCCTGCTGAGTTTCTCTTGCTGTTCCTGCTGTTTCAGTTTGGTACTTCTGCCAGTTTCCCAAGTGATCCACCACTAGCTTTCACTGTCCTTTGGCTTAATTAACACCCATCAGTATGTTTTTGTTCTTTGATGTAAGCAGTGAAAACCCACTCAGGCTGATTTCAGCAATGGAGGACATTTATTAGAATGATAGAAAAATTAGCTGGGCGTGACAACGCACACTTGTAATCCCAGCACTTGGGAGGCTGAGGTGTGAGGGTCACCACAAATTCAAACTCAGCCTATGCTACATAGCCATACACTATCTTAAAAAAACTATGTGTGGCAATGGATACCTGTAATCCCAGCACTTTGGAGGCTGAGACAGGAGAATCACCACAAACTTGAGCCTAACCTGGGCTACATAGTTCAAGGCCAGCCTGGACTACACAGCAATACCCTGTCTCAAAAAAAATAATTAAAAGGCCTGGTGGCCAGGTGTGGTGGTACACTGCTGTAATCGGAGCATACTGGGAGGCTGAGGCAGCAGGAGGATCTCAAATTTGAGTCTAGCGTGAGTAATTTAGTGGCTTAGACTCTGTCTAAAAAAAAGGAGTTGGGGATGTAACTCAGTGCAAAGGTCCTGGGTTCAATCCCCAGTACCGACACACACTCCAGGAGGCTCCTACCCACATTATAGGTGGAGACAGACTGCCCTGCACTGTTCTTCCAAGGCCAGCCCAGGTCCTATGACTGAGTATCTTCTCGCCCCTGGCAGGGAGATGTGCTCCTGCCTGCTCCTGCCTTTGTTCCCAAAAATACTTTGGGCCTTCAGGTCCATAGGGCATTGACTGCATGCTTTGGTGGTGGAGTTCATGGCTCTCCTTATGATTTATCTCCTTAGACTGCAAGTATCTGGTGGGCAGGACTCTGGAGTCTCTACAGATCTTGGTGCACTGATTGCCACTGCTCAGGGCATGGTGGTGAGTGATGTCCTTGTTACCTTCTCTCCATGTCCAGAGGAGGATGTATTTGCCTCTTTCCCCATCCTCAAGGGTTGGGGATTTAGCTCAAGTGGTAAAGCACTTGCCTAGCAAGTGCAAGACCCTGAGTTCGATTCCCATCACCCAAAAAACCCCCATCCCCAATTTTATGCATTTACTTTGTGTGTGTGTGTGTGTGTGTGTGTGTGAGAGAGAGAGAGAGAGAGAGATGGGGTCTCACTGTGTTGCTCAAGCTGGCCTGGAATTCCTGGGCTTAACTGGATCTCCTGTTCAGCATCTCAAATAGCTGGGACTATAAGCCCATGCTGCTGTGCCTGGCTTGGATTCCAATGTAAAGGCAACTTCAATTATTTTTTAGAAGTTTTTTTTTTTTTTTTTTTTTCCCCTGGTACTTAGGATTGAACCCAGTGGCACTGAACTACATCCTCAGCTTCCCCCAACACCCACATACACCTTTTTTGAGACCAGGTCTTTTGCAGATTTGCTTAGCCTGAGCTCAAACTTGGAATCTTCCTGCCTCCACCTCCCAGAGTGCTGGAATTACAGGCATGCACCATCACCGCTAGCCAATTAGAAATTTCTAAAAGAAAGCTTAAAATCCAACCCCAAGTAGTGCTTAGCAACTACCTCCAGACACTGGATTAGTAGGCCAACTCCTGTGGGTGTCGATTTCCCTGTCTCTAAAGAGGGGGCGGAAAGCCCTCCAAGACTGTCTAGTGGACATAGTCTACAAATTGTGCGGATCCGCCGCTGTGTGAATTTGGACTCCTGGAGTGGCAGGATGTCACTAAGGTATAGGAAAAAACTAAATATAGAGTCACTGCGCCAACTTGTGACCATTCCTGGAAACTGCATTTCTTGAGTGTGCTGTGAGAGATTACCAGAAGCCCACCAAGAATTGGAGATAAACAGATCCTATCTCCTGACCTTCACTAAAATGGTGGTAGAGAAGTTCAAAGGCATAAGCCTACAACGATTTTTTTTAAAGTGACAGAGACATCTGTGGGTGATTATAATTTTTATGTAAAAATTGAGTAACAAAGTCTTTAAAAAATGGAATACAGAGCTGATGTAGACCGTAAGTTACAACCTAGGTGTTTTTAAAGGGAGATGCCAATAAGAAAGGAGACGATTTGCCCTGAAAAGTCCCAAGGGTAGCCAGGTGTAGTGGCACATGTCTGTAATCCCAGAACTCTGGGAGGCTGAGGCAGGAGGATGGTAGGTTTAAGCCCAGCCTGGGCAATTTAGTGACTTAGACTCTGTCTCAAAATAAAAATTTTAAAAGGATTTGGGCTGTATTTCAGTATGAAGACTCTGGATTCAGTCCCCAGTACTGAGAAAAAGGAAATCCCAGGGGTTGCGGGATTTACAGGCACCAGACATTATTGAAAAGCCAGACACGTGGCAGTAGACTAAAAACAGTGACTGATGGGAAGGAATCCTGTGCAGGACATAAGGGGTCCCTTAACTGTCCTTGCTGCCGCCTCCTTGCTGCTCGTTATCTGCATAAACGGACCTTTAAGAGCTCCAGACCTGAGGCTGCAAGTCAGGATCACACACGGGAATGAAGGGGACACTTGCGTGTTGAATGTCAGCACCTTCCTCCTCTCCCTTCCCCAGAGCTGTGCAGTTCCACGTGTTCCCAGGCAGAAGACAAGGAAACTGTTCTCCAGAAGACCTGGCCCGAGAGAAAAGATCCATCTTACAGTTTCTGTCAGAAGGAAGCTTGTCAACTGAAAGGCCAGCTCACTGGAGAGTCCCTTGTTCAAGGCCTGCATCCCTAAGGACACACAAATGTACACATGGAAAAACTAATAAAAATCCACATGTCTGACACTCAGATTTAACAGGTACTTGCATATTACTAGATATTTGGTTTTTTATGTTAACAAAAATGAGTATAACAACTAACAAACAGAAAAAGGAAATTTAAGGCACAAAAAAACTAAAGGAAAAAACCAAACTCACTTTGATTAGAATTCTTGGATATGAGATATATTGAATTCATAAAGGATGCTATAAAAAAAAGAATGAGAAAAAGGACTCAGAAATTGTCAGCCCAATTGAAAAGAAGGATTAGAAGATAAAAGTCAAGGAAATCTCCCAGAAAGTAAAACATTAAACAACAGAAAGAGAGGTAGAAAAGAAGGGAGAAGCTGGGCTTGGCAGCACATGCCTGTAATCCCAGCACTCAGAAGGCTGATGCAGAAGGATCCCTGCAAGTTTGAGGCCAGCCTGGGCTACATAGTGAGACCTTGTCTCAAAAAACACGACAACAAAAAAGTACAAAAGAAAAGACAGAGATGGAGGGGAGAATGGTAGGAAATGGAGAGAACTAGTCCAAAGGCCAGAATTTCATTAAGTGGAGCCCAGAAAAAGAAAGTAGAAAGTGCTACTTTCAGTACTTGTTCCCAAAATGTGTGTGTGGGAACCTGATCGATAAGGTGATGTAATTAAGAGATGAGTCTTTAAAGGGGAATTAAGAAACCAGGTGTGACTGTGCACACCTGAAATCCCAACTACTCCAGAGGCTGAAGCAGGCTTGCTGAGGCAAATTTGAGGCCAGCCAGTGCAATTTAGTGAGACCCTCTCTTAAGATTTCTTTTTTTTTTTTTTTTTTTTGGTGCCAGGGATCGAACTCAGGGCCTTGAGCTTGCTAGGCAAGCACTCTAACCACTGAGCTAAATCCCCAGCCCCTCCTAAGAAGATTTTTAAAGAGCTGGAGGTATAATTCAGTGGTAATTTGCCCAGCGTGCCCTAAGCCCTGGGTTCAATTCCCATCACAAAAAGGCAAAACACAAAATAGAAAAATGTAAAGAAAAAAATTACATATTGAGAATGAAGTTTGGTAGAGGTTTTTTTGTTTTGAATTGTTTGTTTTTTGGATGGTCTTGGAGATTGAACTCAGAGCCTTTGAACTGAGCTACATCTCTGCCTTTTTAAATTTTTTACTTTGAGACAGGGTCTTTCTAAGTAAGTGGTTGAACTTGCAATCTTCCTGCCTCAGCCTTCCAGAATGCTGAGATTAGGGGCATGCATGACCACACCTGACTGAGAATCAAAGATTTAAATGATACACATATTCTCCAAGTTCACTACCCATCCAGATCACCTTTTCTAAAATGAAAGTGAAGTAAATGACATAGTCAGATAGGCAAAGAGAGCCAGGTGAGTTAGCAAATGCCTGTAATCCCAGCATTCTGGAGGCTGAGGCAGGAGGATCGCTGTGAGTTCAAGGCCAGCCTAAACTACATAGCAAGAGAGACTCTAGCTCAAAATAAATAAATAAATAAAAGAATTTTTAGATAGGCAGAGAGGGGCATTTTTCCCTTCCCAGGAATCTCCTTCAGCAAAATGAATTCCTGCAGAGAGAAAAAGGCCTAGGATTTGGAAAACAGGGACTCAAGTATGGGCCAGCCCTGGAGGGGCTGTGCAGCTGGCCTGGGAAGTGGTCTGTCCAGTGTGGCACAGGAGGCTGTGGTATCCTGGAGAGATGGAGGACGGATGATCACAGATGTGTGACACAGCTGGTGAGCTGTGTGAAACTCATGAGGGGAAGAAGCCAAAGGCTTTGCATCTGCTGGGGTCCATGCTCCCTGAGACTACATGAGATGTGTGGGGTCTCCCACTGGGTCCCTAGCGCTTCACTGTCCCTGGCACAAAGTAGGTGCCCAGCACGTAGCATCAGTGGGCGAGTGAATTGGTCAAGTTTCAAACCCGTGCTTCCAGCCAGGTGTGGAGTGAGCCTGCCAGGTACAGACACTTGCACCTACCACCTCGATACAGCTAAATGCATAACCCAGTTCCCAATAATGCAAGGACAGTTAGAGGAACACTAGGTTACTTAGAAATAGTTTTTATTTTGCTTTCATTTATTTTTCTTTTTTGTGGTATTTAGTGGTCTACAACTGAGCTGCATTCCCAGCTCTTGTTATTTTTTTAAAATTCTATCATTTTTAACATTTATTGCTGGGGATTTAGCTCAGCAGCTGGAGTGCTTGCCTTGCAAGCACAAGGCCCCGAGTTTGATCCCAAGCACACACAAAAAAATTATTTTATTGATACTATTATTATTGTACTGGAGATGGCACTCAAGGATGCTGTACCACTAACCTACATCTGCAGTCCTTTATTTTATTTTATTTTATTTTTATTTTTTGGTGCTGGGGATCAAACTTGGGCCCTTGTGCTTGCAAGGGAAGCACTTTAACCACTGAGCTAAATCCCCAGCCCGTAGTCCTTTTTATTTTGAGACAAGATCTTACTAAGTTGCCCAAACCGGCCTTAAACTTTCAGTCCTCTTGAGTTGCTGGGATTACAGATGTGACTACCACACCTGGTTTTAATTTTTGATATATAAAAAGCCATAACCATTTAATGTATGCATTTTGATGAGTCCAGGGACCTATGTACACCTGTGAGACCATCGCCACCATCTGGCCATAGACATACCCATCACCTCCCGAGGTTTCCTCCCACCTCCTTTATTATTATGATTGGGTTTTGTCTTTTATTGTAAGGGTGCTTAACATAAGATTGACCCTCTTAGCAATGTTGAGTAGACAATAGAGTATTCTTAGCTGTGGGCACTAGGCTGGGTAGCAGATCTCCAGAATTTATAATAGACATTGTAGCCTTTAACCATCACCTCCCCAATCCCCCTTCCCCAGCTCCTCCCTTCCACTCTCTTCCATGAGTTGACTCTTTTAGGGTTCCTCGTGTAACAGATCCTGCAGTACTTTTCTGTGTCTGGTTTATGTCCCTCATCCATGTTGCAGTACTTTAATTTAGAGACACACAGAATGCAGTGGGACCTGCTTACAGCCACACAGCTGACAGGACAGAGTTACGGGAACCTGGAACTCTTGGCTTCCGTCGGGGCTTCTCCAGTTCATCACGGTGTCCCTCTGCTTCCTCCTGACCTGACCAAGTACAGACTTCATCGTGGTGATCAAGCCTTGAGCCAAAGGAGATGCAGAATACCGGTGAGACTGCCCTCTTTGTGGTTCCCTGTGTAATAGCAGAGAGGAAGGTTATTACTCCAGGCTAGTTTTTAGTGTTGGCAAAACCTACCGGGCGATTTGGAAAATGCTTCCTTGAGTAGTTCTAAGTCCCTTAGAACAGCAAAATGTGAAGGTTTTGATGTCTCACATAAGAGTAAAGAAACAACTTGAAGCATTCAGAAATGTCTCTACTAAACTGGCCCTGGTGGTGCACATCTGTAATCCCAGTATTCTGAGAGGCTGAGGCAGGAGCATCCACAAATTCAAGCCCAGCCTGGACAATTTAGCAGCTAGCAAGCCATGTCTCTGAATGAATGAATGGGGATGTAGCTCTGTGGCAAGACCTTAGGTTCAATCCCAGTACTATCTAGTAAAATTGTGAGCTCTCCCTCGATTCAAATTCCACAGCCCCCAGTCCCCACACTCTCTGAAAGCTCTGTTTCTACCCATCCCTGATTGTTCCCCTGGCATTGGTGACAGTCACCACGGCCAGCCAGCAGGAGTTCCTCTGAAGGCAGCAGCAGGCCAATCCACTGTGCTCTGCTTCCCAAAAGCTGGCTTCCTGCTCTCCCGCCCCTGCCCTCTTGAGTTACCTTCCTGCCCCTCTGCTGCTTCTCTTCAGAACTTGCTGGTGTCCCCTGCCTCTCTTTGATGTCCAAGCACTGGAGTATCACAGCCCTTGCCTCTTCAGTCCCCTTCTGCCCCTGTATGTCCCAGGAGATTGGCGGCTCTAGACACCAGGTACCGATGCCTCCCAGTCTTCTAGTGGAACCTCTTTCTCAGGGTGCATGACAGCCAGCGGCCTGCTCAGCCACCCTCGGGATCATGTGTCCCAAGACAAACTCCTGACCCTTGTTCAGCACCCCATGGCTTTCCAGCAGCAGCAGCAGCAGCAGCAGCTCCATTTTTATCAGTCCATTTCTCTCACACTTTGCATACATACGTCGACAAATCTCATCAGCTGTTCTAGAATCCAACCACAGCTCTGCCACCATAGCACTGCCTGGTCCAGCATGTGTCATCCTGGCAGATGTGACTTGGAAAAGCCCAACAGCTCTGTCTCCTGCCCCACCCACAGGATCCTCCAACAAAACACACAGAATGACCTCTTAAGACGTTTAGATTAGGTCACAGTTTTGCTGAACACACTAAAAGGCTTCCTGTCTCTCTCAGAATGGAATCTGAAGTCCTAAACTGCTGGCCATTTCCCCTTCCAGTCCTGACTTGAGCAGACTGATTGTGCTGTGTCTCAGGACCTTTGCACTTGCTGTTCCTTCTTTCTTTTCCTTTTTTTTTTTTTTTTTTTTTTTTTTTTTTTTTTTTTTTTTTTTTTTTTTTTGGTGCCGGGGATCAAACTCAGGTCCTTGCACTTTGCTAGGCAAGCACTCTAACCACTGAGGTAAAGCCCTAGCCCCTGTTCCTTCTTTCTAATGTGCTCATCTTCCACATCTCAGGTTGGCTCACATTTCCACTTCCTTCTGGTCTCACCTCACATTGAGACCTGCCTGGTCATGTTTCATAGGATGGAAGGAACACCTGCCCGCCAACCTTACATTCCTGTCCTCTTCACCTGCCTTTCATTTTTCTTCTGTAGCCCTAGCCACCATCTGACATTAAAAATTACTTGTTTATTTATCTATCACTTGTGTCCCCCACCCCTCCAGGACAGAGGCTCCTTGTGGGCAGGGACTGTGGTTCACTGCTGTGTTTCTGGCACCTAGAACAATACCCCATGTTGCAGTAGGTTCTCCATGAATACTTGTTGAATGAATGAACCTGGCCTGACTAGGTGATCACTTTTTATAGTCAGATTTCAGCTAACTCTGACTTGGATACGGACCCCGAGATTTGTGTTGCAAACAAATGAAGACCAGGATCACTCAGAGAGCAGGACGAAGACCCAGGTTCTACTGTGGCCAGCCCAAGTCCAGGCCAGGTGCCTCGCCCCCCGGACGCCATGGCCGACATCTGCAGTAAAAACAGCAGTACTTTAGGGCGTGATATGAGCACTGTGTGTGCTCTGCTGTTATTGCTGCATATGGGACTTGGCCTTGCACCACACTGAGGCATATTGTGTGCAACTGATCAGTTTATAATTCCTTTTCTTAGAACTGATTAAATGTCTTTAATATTTAATTTCCTGTAACATAACCCTGAAGTAATAAATGTTCAAGCAAAAAAGTGAACAGAACAGACCACTGGCGTTTATAAAATAGGATTCTATGAAACAAATGCCAGTACACTTGAAAAGACTGATCACTTCTTGGCCTTTCGGCAAAGATCAAGTGTGAAAAGACTGAAATCATGAAAAGTACCTTCTCTGGGGCTAGAGATGTAGCTGCGCATAGATGTGGAACACGTGTTCAGCATGCACAAGCCTCTGGGTTTGAGCTCCGGCACCAAAACAAACAAAAAATCTGACCATGGTAGAGCAAAACTAGAAACCAGTAACAGAAGGAAAACCAGAAAATTTGGGGCTGGGGATTTAGCTCAGTGGTCAGAGTGCTTGCCTTGCAAGCACAAGGCCCTGAGTTTGAACCCTGCACCAAAAACAAAACAAAACAAAAAAACCAAAAAACCAAACTGGAAAATTTATAGGTACATGGAAATTAATTAATGTACTCTTAAATAACTGATGAGTACAAAAAGAAACCACAGAACAAATTAGAAGAACTTCTCAGACATGAAAACTAAAACACAGCATACCAAAGGAGGAAGACGCAGTGAAAGCAGTGCTCAGGGGAAATTTTTATAGCTGTCAATGCGTTTATTAAAACAGAAGAAAGAGTTCCAATCAACAACCTGCCTTCACATGTCAAGAAACTAGGAAAAGAACAACTCAGGCCCAAAGTCAGCAGGTTGAAGGAAATAGTCAATTTAAAGAGAGAATAGAGAAACAAAGAGAGAATAGAGAAACAATAGGAAATTAAATTGGTTTTTGAAAAAAATTGCAAAGTTCGTAAACCTTTAGCTAGAATGAAAAGACATTGAAATAACTAAAATCAGAAGTGAACAATTGTACAACTGATGCCACAGAAAAGGATTATAAGACACTTTACAAACACTTATACACCAACAAACTGAACAATCTAGAAGAAGTGGATAAATTCTTAGACAGTATTTAAAAATCTGAATATACCTGTAACTAGGAAGGAGGTAGAATCAGTAATTTAAAACTTCCCCCAGAGAAAACCCCAGGTCCAGGGGCCTCGATGGAGAATCCTTCCATATTTAAGGAAGAATTAACAACAATGCTTTTCGAGCTCTTTCCGAAAATTGAAGGAAGAGTGAACACCTTTAAATTCGTTTTATGAGGCCAGCGTTAACCAAATACCAACTCCAGATAAAGATAACACAAGAAGGGAAGACTACAGACTAGTATCCCTGAGGAATATTGATGCAAAAATCCTGAACGTGCTGGGGACAGTAACGCAGAAAGGCTGAGGCAGGAGGATCATAGGTTTGAGGCCAGCCTGGGCAACCTAGACCCTGCCTCAAAATAAAAAGAGGGGTGGGGATGTAGCTCCAGGTAGAGCATGCTTAGGTTCAGTTCGATCCCTGGTATTGGAAAACAAACAAGCAAAAAGAAAAAAAAAATTATCTCTGGGACACAAGGATTGTTCAACATACAATTATTAATAAATGTAATATACCACATTAACAGGACAAAGGACAAAAATCACATGATTACTTCAATGAATGCAGGAAAGCCACTTGACAAAGTTAAATGTCCTTTTATGATACAAGCACTCAAGAGACTAGGAATGTAAGGAGATTACCTCAACACAGTGAAGGTCACGTACGAGGCATTATACTTAATGGTGAAAAACTAAGAGTTGTTCCTCTAAGATCAGGAACTAGGCAAGAATGCCCACTCTTGCCGCTTCTATTCAGCTTAGTACTAGAAGTTCTCCCCAAAACAATTAGGCAAGGAAAGGAATAAAAAGCACCCAAACTCAAAAGGAATAAGTAAAATTATGTATGTTCACAGATGACGTGATCCTATATAACAATAACCCTAGCAATTCTACAAAGTAACCGTTAGAGCTAAAAATTCAGCAGAGTTGCAGGATGCAAATCCAACACTCCAAAATCAGCTCTGCCAGGTGTGGTGGTGCACGTTGGGAGGCTGAGGCAGGAGGACCACAAATTGGATACTGGCCTGGGCAATTTGGTGTCTTCAAAATACTAATGATAATAATACTTTTTAAAAGGGCTGGGGATGTAGTTTCAACACACCCCCCAGTACTCCCTCACACCCTGACACTCACATGAAGGAAAGAAGCAAGGAGAAAAATCAGTTTTGTTTCAAGGCTAGGAGTCAGGGGTAGCTCAGTGGTAGAGTGGCTGGCTAACATGTGTGAGGCCTTGGGTTTGATTCCCAGCACCACGAAAATAAATAAAGTACAAATCCTATGTAATAGCCAGTGATTTTACAGTGAATTTTTAATTTCTCCACTGTGTTTGCTTGTCAGGCCAGGGCCATAACACAAAGGATAAATCCAGCTTGCCAAGAAGGCCTTTCCAACAGCTGGTCAGTCACTGCAGGTGATGGAGTGGGGCATGTATGTGGTGGAATCCAGAAGCTCTAGAAACTTCTGGGTCAAGCAGAACAAACCCAGGGTCCTCAGTTGGTGACTTCCATTCCTGCACCCTATCTTCCTGCCCCTTGGTGGTGGGGAACACAGCATCTGCGAGGCAGGTGGTAAGGGCAGTTGTTGGCTTAAAAGTGTCAGCCACATTGTGGTTTTTGTGATGGGAACTGTTCTATTCCCCTAGGAAATGTGAGATCTCCTTTTCCCCTCTTGGTTCAGCTGGGATCCTGGTATGTCAGCTGTTGGGATTTATTGCCATCCTCAGAGCATCAGGTCTTAAATCTGAAGGTGGAAGTTAAATACCCTTTGGAGCCATGAATATTATCCAGGTTCTATTAGTTACTCATATCTACAGTTTTAAATTTTTAAAATAGCTCAACTTAGCAATATTTTTCTTTCTGTGGAGGGTTTTTGGTATCATATTTTAAGTCATCCAACCTAAGATCACCTAGATTCTCTGTTTTCTTTAGAAGTTTTATAGTTTTGTATATGACATATAAGTCTATGATCCATTTTTAAATTTTGTGAAAGGTATAAGATCTGTGTCCAGATTCATGGTTTGCATGTGTGTGTGTGTGTGTGTGTGTGTGTGTAACTGGGGATTTGAACTTGCAGTCCTGTCTCAGCCTCCCTGAGTGTTGGGATTACAGGTGTGTGGCACCATACCCAGCTCAGATTCATGTTTTTGCATGTGTATTTCCCATCGTTCCCGCACCATGTCCTGAAGATTAACGCTTTCCCATTGGATTGTTTGTCAGAGCCCAGTTGACTGTGTTTGTGCAGATCTGTTTCTGGCGTCCTACACTCTTCTGTTGCTCAGGTTGGAATTTCAGTGGAAGGAACTACAGTATTGGGCAACTTGTCTCAGCAAACAAAGGCAAAGCTCTTGTAACCTCCCTAATTCATCAGTTTGACTCGCACCAAAGATGCTGCATAATTTCTACAGTTCAGCTTCATCACTGTCTGTCACTTAGAGCCAGACGACATCAAGTCCATCTGTGATGTTGATGCAGGCAGGTGTGATTCTGAAATGGTGTAAAGACACTGGCACAAAGCCGCTCTTTGGGGAAACATCTTGAATAAATAGAATGATTGTTAAAGTGTCTGAAACTTGTTCTCTTTTGGGAATAAACTACACCAGTTAAAATTGAGAGATGAAAAGGATAAGGAAGCTTCAGATTTTTGGTTTTTGGTTTTTGAGACAGGATCTCACTGTGTAGTTCAGGCTGACCTTGAACTCACTACGTAGCCCAGGCCAGCCTCGAACTCTCGGCGATCCTCCTACTTCAGCCTCTCGAGTGCTGGGATTACAGGCATGCGCCACTACACCTGGTGGGATCTTCAGTTTTAAATGCCTTAGTGATTATGGAAATTAGTTAAAGGAAATTTTACAAAATTAAAAAGAGGAATGAATAATAGTATGGCTCAGTAGCAGAGCACTTGCCTCACATGTACAAGGTCCTGGGTTCCATCCTTAGCACCACAAAAATAAAGAATAATGAAAATAACAAAATGTTAACCATTTATGACTTATTTATGTACTTGTTTGTGCATTTATTTATTTTTTGGAGACAGAGTCTCACTATGTAGCCCAGGCTGGCTTTGAACTCTTGGTGGTTCTCCTGCCTCAGCCTCCTGAGTGCTGGGATTACAGAAGTATACTTGGCAACTTTTATGACTTTTTTAAAGCTTAAAATACTATATAATCCCCAGCACCCCCCGATACTATTTATTTATTTATTTATTTATTTATTTTTATTTCTACCAAGAACATGTTTTGGTACATTGTATACATAATGATCATAATCAGGATGGTTATTTTGTACCTGTACATGATACATCTTGGTTGTACTTTTCCATTTTTTCCCCTTTCATTTTACTTTTCTTTTAACCTTCTTCTTTATCCCCTTTTCCCTATCTAGTTCTCCTCTTTTGAATACTATCTCTCTCTCTTTTCTTTTTAAACATAATATCTATTCTACCCCTTTGTCCTTATTTACACTTATGGTTTCTCATATCAGAGAAACAATTCGATGTGTACTAATAAGTGTCTGATTTATTTCACTTAATAGTATGTCCTCAAGGAACATCCATTTACATAAAAATGACTCTAGTTTATCCTTTTTTATGGCAGTGTAGTACTCCATTGTGTAGAAAAACCACATCTTCTTTAGCCATTCATCAGTTGTTGGGCATTTAGGTTATTTCCAAGACTTAGCTATTACAAATTGTGCTGCTATGAACATGGTTGTGCATATATCACTGTGATATGATGATTTTAATTCTTCTGGGAAGATACCAAGCAGAGGAATAGCTGGGTCAAATGGAACCTCTAGCTGTAGTTTTCTGAGGAATCTCCACACTGATTTCCACAGTGGTTGGACCAGTCTACATTCCCACCAACAGTGGAGGAGGGTTCCTTTTTCCCCGCAGCCCCGTCAGCACTTGTTATTGGTTGATTTCTTGATAATAGCTATTCTTTCTGGAGTGAGATGGTATCTTAGTGTTGTTTTGATCT